>FIZU01046276.1:0-15138 GCA_900064475.1 Pseudococcus longispinus
GCTTAAATTGGTTTATTTCGATTACGCGCGCCGATATTGTAGCAATGAAAAGGGGGTTGGGGATGTTCAACTAGTGTGCAATGTTGCCACATATCACCCGAAATTTTTTTTGGAAAAGTGCACGCAAAGTACCCGAATCAGTGACTGTCTAAAGGCTGGACTTGTCTAAAGGCTGGACCTTTTCCCCTAATTAGAAATTCCTGTATTCAGTGGTCAGTGCCGCCATCATTTTGATCTTTTTCACGATCTTTTTTTTTTAAAAAAAAAGATCAAATCACCAACTTTTTAACAAGATCAGATAAAAATCAGATCAAAGATCGCGATCTTGATCTGATTTTTTTAGATCTAATCTTTTTTAAAAATCATGATTTATGAAAATTATAAATTACAAAAAAAATCTTGAAATTTGAACCTCTTTTTGACCAGTAGCAGTAGTGTGCATAATTGTGAAGCTTAGAGCTTCAGACAATCCCAGCTTTCTCTTTATTTTGACATTTTTAGCTCACCTCAATGGTTTAGGTCGTGATTTCAATGATTTTTTTTCATAAAAATTGAAAATTATCCTTGCAAAAATGATTTTAAATCCTCACATAGGTATTTAAATAATTCACCGCAGTGATTTAAATAATGATTTTGTTGATTTTTTTTTTTTTTTGGTACTCAAAGTCAAATGATTATGCTCATCAGCACATCTCTGATTTTAAATAGGTAAAATTGAATTGGAATCAGAATATCAGAAAATTTTTTATCAGGAGAAAAACTCCAAAATTTGTACCCCCCCCCCCAAGCCGACTATGAAAATCGATTGAAAATATATTATCATGAATAAATTGTATTCCCCCCCCCCTAAAATCGGACCTGCTCGAGAATGAATTGCTGAGGCCAACAACTAGATTTTACCTACTTTTCTCAATTTTCGTAGATTATAAAAATTCTACTTTGTTTTTGGCACAACGACAGAAAAAATAAAATTCTGCTGAAATTTAAGCAAACAAAAGTAACAATTGTACGGACCTCTTCGTAAATTATTTAAAAACGGGAGAAATTTTCACCAATTTTTTAACAAAACACGATCGTTTTTTAAAAGTAAGCACATCGTACATCATTGCTCATATGTGCCTCGAACTCAAAAGCACTCCAATTAATACAAAAGCCCATCCAGCCAATCGCATTAATCGATTTTATATCCGACATAGATACGTACGTCTACTTGGTTACACGCCGAATCCTAACAACCTATGAGAAAAAAACCTCTTCTTAGATCTGGTATAATTCGTCCCATTAATATTTGTACAACGTTACAGCCAAAGCTAATTTTTTGGCTTTACTCCATGGTCGTAAAGACCTGACTTATCACCATCTATTACGCTAAATCTCCAACAACTTAGGAAATTAATACCTTTTACAAGGCTATCTCTTCGTATATAATGATATTTAAAATCATATCGTATACCTACTCCACTACGTTTACATGCACCAGTATAGAAATTCTCCCTATGGATAAATTCATCAATTAGTTGACCATTCTTGTACAATTTTTTTTCTTTTTAAATAAAAACCACTCTATATATATGCGTACCCTATACCTCGCCAAATCCAACTTGGAAAACTTTCATCGACCACAAAACTGCTCTTTGCTTTTCCACAGCGAATAAGTATAAAAAGTAAATTGTAACCACAAGGCGTAAGAAATGATATTAATGAAATGAGATAATACGAAGAAGGTACTCGGGCGAAACACTCTGTGACTCGGGAAAGCGCATAATTTGAAATTTATTAAATATCAAATCCGCACCGAACAACTTGCCGGTGTACAATCTAAAACAATTTTGCGGTAAAAAGCGCACGTACAATAAAATTATCTAGCCGAGGTAAAAAATTTTTTTTCAAAGATAATGTCGTATTCACGCAACGTTGAGTTGTAATGAAATAAAACGACATGTAAAAATTACCATTATTTATGGATAACGTAAAAATGCGGAAAATGTGACTTATTTTTCGACGCTGCGATTTTTACACATTTCACACATTCGTTTGGTCGAGAGATTGTGCTGGAGCTACTTTCGTATGAAAAATTTCCCTTCGTGGTTTCGCGTAGGTACCTATCTGCAGAAGCAAAAAGGGCTCTGCTTTGTATAATTTTGACGAATCGCAAATTATTGCTGCACGATGGCCCTTCGCTTTAACCAAAGCTCTAAAAGTTGTAAAAAAAGTTACAGTTTTACAAAAAAAAAAAAAACTTTTACGTCTTACGTTATCATCGAAATTATACGTTTATTGTAGCAACATAACATACATTTTTTTTATCCGACCTCATATAAATCGGCAACATCCTTGCAAGTGGGTAATAAATTTTTGGGGCGTAAAAAAACTCAACTTTATGATATAGATGTCTTAAAAGAAAAGTTTTAAATTTTTTAGTTTAGATTTTTTTCCTCTTTTGATAGGTTGAGCAGTAAAGTGGAAAATTTCTGTTTTACAGCTTAATAAATCTCGAGTGATATTCGTGTCTTATGGATTATTGAATTTTCTTTATTGCAGCGTATACGAATTTACATGCGATTCACTTAATTAAGTACTTATTCGAAAAAAATATGTTTTTTTTATTATTATCCCCGTGAAAAAAATTATTACGATGTAATTTAATCAAATTGGCTCCAAGAGTGTTGAGCATAATTTGGTCGATTACATAATTTGAAATCAAGTAAATTTTTCCAAGTTCAAAAAATCAGCTGTTCACCTTATAAGCTTTTCCTCAGGTCCAGAAAGTCAGTGTTGGACTCAGGATTAGTTGCTCACTTAACGAATTGAAAGAGATATCTCACTTATGAAAAACACTGCATAGGTACCCATATTATCTCGATGTCTCCATGCGATTTGAAGGATGGAAAAACATACATATTTAAACTCAGAATGGACTGCCTGATCACTGGGTTGTAGTAGACGCCTTTTTTATGAAACACACTGTATTTAATCAGCCATTTCTTTGCAAAAACATGTCCCTCTAAAAAGAGACGATGAAAACCCATCTGAGTTGGTCTGCTTAAAATGACTGCGCTATCAAAATTTCCACGGAAAAATTGTTTGAAATTTCATTATAAACATTTTAAAATTTTCATAATTTCGTCATAAACCAATAAAAAAATTTAATGTTAGAAAATTGGTATTTTCACCTTTTTTTTCTCCTATACCCAGGTCCCATCTGCGTTATTTTTGCAGTATAAGGGTTGCCGGACTCTTCTTATGCTAAGATAGCAATTTCAAACTCTTACACGGAAGGTTTTCCCCTAGAAAATTTTTTTAAACCGTTTTCGGTACCCTTTTGACGTTTATGGCGAACTAAAGAACATTAATAAGTCGGTTCAATATGCATTTTACAAGATTTTAACGCCGATAGAGAGCAAAAAAATCGGATACTCGCATAAATATCGTGATATTTTCCGCCGGGTGAGAAAAAAAGTGTATAAAATCATCTCGCCGGGGTAAATGTTCATCAAAAGAGCTAGAAATGATCCGTCGTATTCGGGTAATAAATACGTTTTTATCTACGAGTTACAAATTTTACGAATCCGTTTACTGTTATCCTTTTTTTTTTCGGCGGGAGGTTTCTATATTTTGAATTAGCTGCTTATTTTGCATATTTATTCGACCTTTTTATGGTGGCGAAAATGACTTTACATTTTGTAAATCCCTAAATCTGCGCTCTATTACGAGTTTGTCGAGCAGTTTGACTTTTTTATTAGCCGTTTTATTGGGCTTTGATATTTCTTGAAAAGCTTTTCGAATGCATGTCGATATGTTATGAGGTTGTTGCTAAGGGGATTATAGGGGTTTTGAGGTATTCAATTTTTGAACGTCAACGTCTCTTTTCGCCCATTTAGACGAGTATTAGGGTTGCGAAAATCGTTGAGTCCGGTGCTTCGGTTCGGCGTGTGGTGGACGAGTTAACGAGTGCTGCGGAAGAATTGCACAAGGTGGGGGCCGAAGAGGATTTGGTAGTCTCTGGGGTAAAATCGTTTGCGAAAATTGGCGTGTTCACTCAAAATCATAAGATAATCCGTTTTCATGATTTTTCGTTTAAAAGTACCATCTAATGGGACGAAAATTAGAAAACAAATGACGTTCGGTCTGAATGAAAACCGAAAAGATGCTTTTGCTGATATGAAAGACGAGTTTAGAGAAAATGCAATTTCAAAATCGAAACATTTTTTCAAGTACTAAAATGTTTCAATCGTTCATTGAATAAAATGGTTCTAGGGTAGTTGGATCTTATATAATTTGATAGATATGCTTAAATCGTACAGGGTAGCCCATTTAAAAGGTTCGTGGTTTTAAAATAAATAACCTTTCAAATTGTGCAGATTGCCACTCATTTCCTGTTAAGGTTATAGTACTACAATAAATGAGCATTTTTTGTCTCTGCAATTTAAAAACTTGGTAAATATGTATATTGTGTGCAGAATGAATTGCCTACTTCTTGGGTTAAAAAATGGCACCCTGCTTGTAAAACATCTTGTACTTGAAATCACTAAAAGTATATATAAAAACAACATTTTTGAAATTTTTGAAGGTTTTTTTGAAAGGTTTGAATCTTTTTACTGTGTAAAACAATTTTTTTCGGACATGCCACATTTACAAACAGTTTTAAAGAGCATCTAAAGTAGATGGAAAACCGCCCATTAAAAATTTTGAACATTGAAAGCTGAAACTTTTTTCAAAAAGCATTAGGTATTTGAAAAAATTCGTCCCTCCTTTGAACTACCATTAAAAAATTTGTTAAAATTCAAGTAGATATATATATTTTTTATGGTACTTGCAACTAGCAATCTTTCATCGTAGGCTATCAATGCCCTGGGGGAGGGCTTCCCCAATTCTATCAATGCCCTGGAGGAGGACTTCCCCAATTTTGGTCGAATTTCAAAAAAAAAATCATATAGTGTGACATATCGTTGGTCATGTTTTCGATGATGCTGATCACGAATATCGACTTATTTTTTTCATCCAACCTCTAGTTTCCCACACTGAGCCCTCTAATTTCGAAAAAAATTAAAAAATCGTGTCGCATATGATTTGTTGGGGTTTCAGGGTCACTGATCTCAAATATTCACTTTCAAAACTCTCTAACGAGTTCAATATTAGAGATAGGCAAAATTTGAAGAGAACTTTTTTCTGAACTTGTTTCAAGTCGATATACATCATATATTGCAATTTCAGAAAAATCGAAAACTCTGATTATATTTTCAACTTATTTCATGTAATATTTTTCAAGTCAAAAATACTCAATTTTTGAAAAAAAACAAAAAAATGAAAATTCCTCAATTTTGCTGAAATTGCAGTATATGGCAGAGGTTGACTTGAAACATGCCCATACGTGATTTTTAGGCTCGGTACTCAGGGCCAAATCACCCCTATAGAGCGGGCTATGCTCTTTTGAATATAAGATCCAAAAAGTCTAGAAAAATATCTGGCTTGGAAACCAGCGAAACTGGTATAAATAGACCTCACTGTTCAGTTACAATCATATTCGTGTGGAACTGTTCTGAAATGATAAATACGTCGAGTATGTATTTACATATGTAATTACATATCCGAGCATTATATAATATACATTTTCAAATACATATTAGAATTCGACGAAAATTATTTATCGTAGAAATGAAGTATATGGGAATCGATAATCCATCATGAGTACGAGTATATTAAAAATCGCCATTTATAATGAAAATAAATAATTAAGTTCGCATTCGTACAGTACCCGCCTACCTATCTATCTATCATTCTGCTGAAATACTTATACACCATATTCGACTATTTAATTATCGTCTTTTGGAATATAAAAGGTTCGAGTTAAATTATTCAAACAAGAAAACGCCGCGGATTGGTAAATTTTTCGAATTAATTCTTTTAAAACGAATGAATCAATTTTATGGGGGAAGGCACGACGTTAATAATTCAATAGCGTTGTACGCGTATTAAGAAAAAGCACCGCGCGTATAAAACAATGCGACGAAAAAGGGATGAATGTGAATGCTTTATTCGTTTGATAATCGATCGAATTTACGCGATGAATTCGACAATGGCACCTACACCTAGTGCGCTTTTGAGACGCTGCCTCAGCGCGGAGCTTTTATTGAAGCCCAGAGATTGAGATCAAATTGGCGCGAGCCATAAAAAGTAATTCACTTAACGACTAAAAAACCGATTCAGCCGGGGTGCGGGGGGAGGGGGAAATACTATAAAACAACTGTCGCCGAGTAAAGCGCGATACGTTTGAAAATTTACAAACACGGTGTCGGCGAAGCATTTAAAACGAGGGAAAAAAAGCGCGCGATTGCGACGTGAAAATAAGAAAATGAGCTTTGAAAAGAATGCGTTTTTCTTTTATGTAACCAACGAATATAACGACTTTACGCGCCACTCCGGCAAAACTTAGCGCGCGTATTTGTTTTCCAGCCGCGTAACGTCGATAAATTATGTATAAAAAAAGCTAAACATCGCCCCGCCATTATAATAGCGAATATAAAGTACGTATGATATATAAAATTTTCTTGTAATAGAATGTCGTTATCAAGTTTTAAAACAACGTGTTATTTAACACAGTCGCTGTTATGCTAAGTTGAACATTTCGCCTTAATATATCGCGCTGTACAATATAAACTTCCCTCGAAACCCCTGCCCTGCTTTCCCAGCCCGAGATTTTTGTCATTTTATCTTTACGAGAACGCGTTATTGAAAAAAATTTAACGTATATTTGCGTAGGTATATGATATTAAATAGAGGAGAGAAAGGGAAGAGGAAGATGATATATGAGATGAAAATGATCTGTTGTGTTGCTATTGACTTCAAAATGAGCGAAATTGTATATTACATGATCAATTTTTCGTCTTATGAACGAACATGAAAAAATGAAATAGGAACTTAGATCTCCTTGTATTTTTTAAAAATTGATCTGATCATAAAATTCTTGATCAAATTTGATGTCTGAAATCCTCCTTCTATCAACTCGGATCCGTTCAAGTCTGTTCATATTCTGAATATAAAAAAGAAATTCGAATTAGAACTTATGTTTGATTATTGGAATGGGTGGTACATAAAAAAACTAAACAAATTACCTTCTCATAATTTTTTGCCTAATTTTAGAATTGAAGATATTATGAGCATTAATTGAGAGGAATTTTTTTTTTTTTAAATTATGAATATGAATAGTAGATAGTTTAAAAATCGAACTTTTCTTATGGTCATTTTTTGCCTAGTATTAAAATCGAAGGGGTTGCAAATATTCATAATAAGTTCAAAAATTCGCAATTTTTAATTTCCATCACCCTTCAATTTTGATGCTAGGCGAAAAATCATAACAAAATTTGTCTAGTTCTCAAAGTAGGTACCTACTTACTGTTCATTGCTCTAATTAAAATTTTTTCGAATTTTTTGAATTCAACTAACGTGCACAGCCTCTTCATTTTTGAGGTTAGGAAAAAATTATAATATTAGTAAAATAAGTTGTATATTTTTTTATACAGGGCGGCCATTTTTAAGGTAAATGTGGTTTTAAAAATTTTTAAAAAGCACTGACTACAAAAATCTTGAAAACTAAGCCCCCTACAAAAAAACTTAACTCTTAATAGAAGGAAGGTTTCAAGTTCTGTAATTTTCACCGCTTGCATTTTTTTGGTAGCAGCCTTAGCTTGGTCAGAAAGATCTATGTTTATGGGAAATTTACGAAATCGATAATTTCAAAAATGAAACAACTTTGACCGCAAAAATCTCGAAAAATAAGCCTCCTAAAAAAAAAGTTAATAACTGATAATAGAAAGAGGATTTCAAGCTCTACAATTTTCATCTCTTGAATTTTTTTGTAGCACTCTTAGTTTGGCCAAAAAATCCATTGTTATGGGAAATTTTTAAAGTCAATGATTTTGAAAATGAAAAATAAATTTAGTATAGAAAATGAAGTATCGAGACGAAACAATGGACCCCCCCCCCCAAAATTCGTCAGTCAGCAAATTTTTGAAAAAATGGTCTATTTCATTTCAAATTGGAAAATTTTGTAATTAATTTTTGAAAAATTTAATAAAAAATTTGTTGTACGCACTTACAAAATCGTATTAATTTTGTAAGGGAAAAACATGGCAGAAAAAATCTGTAATTTTTCATTTTTGAAAAATATCAGTCGGAAAATTTTTCATTCCCCCCCCCCCCCCCCCCTTTCATTCCTCCCCATATTTTTGATCAAGTTTAGAATCCGATGAAGTAGGTATCACTTTCTATTGAAATAATACAGAAAACAATTTTTAAAAACATGGACATGTTTTGGATTAGGTATGGGCGTTGGTTTATGACGTTTACTAAAATATAAAAACTTGAGATGATGTGGCTGCTTTGCAAAGTTTCTGTGAATTTTTCAAAATTTGGAAATTTAAAATGTTTCAAAAACTTCAACAATTAACGCTAGAAAAATGGTGAATTGTTATGTTATCTTCGGGTACACAAAGGCCACCATGGTTTTTAAAAACATGACTTCTTTGTTGCTTTTCCAACTCCTGCGAAGCTTTCCTGCACCGGTGTGACTTCTCAGATTTTTTAGTATCCGACTTACCTAATCATAAAACAAAAGAATCTATTGGAGGTAACTCAATCCAATCTATGAAAATTTAAAAAAGAGAAAATATAAATTTTGAAAAAGATGAAATGGCTCATTGCAAAAGAAAGTAAAAAATAGCTCGCAATAAAACAATTCCAATAAAAATTCAATCAGCACAGAAATGAGTATAGTTGTATTTTGAAAAATGATCAAGTTTTGCTAGGTAATTTTTTTTTACCAGAATCAAAATTGAAGGGACTATAACACTTGAAAAAAATTGAAAAATTCAAAATTTTACGATTTTTTTACTTCAAATGTTATTTGGCCCCTCCAATTTCAATTATAGACTTTTCAAAACACTACCAACTTCCACAATTGAATTTTTTGTGTAAAATTTTTTATTTCAAATTACATATTTTTGTATCCTCTTCAATCATGAAGTTAGATTAAAAATTATAATGTGAAAATTTGTTCAATTTTTAATGTACTACCCATTCCCATAGCTGAAATTTGGTTTTGGCTCAATTTTTCTTTAATAGAAATTTTCCCCTTCAATATTCGAGATAGGCAAACTGTTCATCTGAAGCTTTTTTCAGCGGTACGCCGTTGTATCCTAATCTCGCCTATGATAGGCGATTCTCGGAACACCCTGTATAATTGAATCCATTTCAGTAACATTTTCTTTATAGGGATTCGATTTTCAAGCACCTACTGGTATTTTTCAGACACTTCAACGAAAAACCATGAAATTATGTAAAATCTTTTCTCTTCGTGAAATGTCTTAATTTTTTGTTGAAAATCCAAAAATATTTCCATGATTTAAAAATTTTGGCAAATATCACGATGTTTTTTTTTCAATTTTTAAAATTTCGCAAAATCTTGCGCTAAAGAAAAAAATTGTCAACAGAAAAAAATTCGAATTTCAATGGGATTTGTTTTCTCATTACTTTAATATACCTACCTACTTTAACTTTAGAAGAACCTTCCCGACTGACCAGACAAGACGAAAACACAATAAAATAAGTTTAATCTCACTAATCGTAAATTTTTTACCCTACGCAGCTTTATTCATTTCGGCCATTACATTAAACTTTTTTGCAATTAAGAAAATGAAGCAAGTTTTCTTTCGTGTTCTTGTCGCAAAGTATTTAAACTCGAAGACGAACCTCTCGATAACTGATGCAACGAACAAAAGAAATCTGTTGTCCCGTTACGAACCTTCTCTCGTCGATGTCTACAACTAATGGTATTCGTAATTCGTTTCCAAGATTGAATTTGTATTGTATGGAAGTCGAAGAAGGCGGGTCAAAAATGTCAATTTTAATATGGAAACTTCGCTTTCCTAATTCTATTAATGAAAGAAGTAGACAAAAAAAAAAAGCGAAAAAAAATCTCACAAAGATTATTACGTTACAGAATATATACACACGAGAAAGCTACAGAATACAAAGGTGGAGGAGGAGGGTGGCAAAAAGAGAAAAACTTTGTTATAAATTTGAATATCTTGCAAAAAGCATCTCTGTGAGAAAGTCACGCACGAACAGAAAGTTTTTGAATGAAAATATAAAAGATAAGGAGAATATTTATAAAATACACATGAATTGTAATGTGATACAAAAATCTTCAATTTACTTTTACCATCTTTTTTTGGCGAGAGAATTTTACCAATTTAATTTTTTGTCGACGTTTCACGCGGGTTACCAGTGTACCGGTGTTTTTTTCTGCTTCGAGTCGTTTTCGTGCGAGAAATGTTAAAGACGAGAGACGAATGAAAAACACCCAGATGCGAAAATTGGTTCAATTAATTTGTGCAATTGGTGGCGATGGTATTGTGACGAGGTTTATTACACCGAGTGCGTTAGGTGAGAAGCCAATAATGAATTTTTCAAATTAAACTGAAATTAATTAGGTAGCTGTGGATGCGATGGTTGTAGGTGTATAAAAATAGGCACTATACCGCAACTTGACGTTGATTTTTCAATAGATGAATAGCATTGCGATGAAGCTTTAAGGCAAAAATGAAATTTAAACGCAGGCAGGAGTTGCTTGGATGGAAACTGCTGCGTTGGTGCTCGATATTAAAGCTTTTTAGATTGGATCTTTCTTTTATGAAATGAAAATTGCTTACGTAAAGCTCTCTCGCGATAACGTATGTAGTTATTTGAAGGCTGTGTTTACATTCATCCATCGACAATTATGGTAATTATTTTTATGGATTTTGAATCACTTTTCTACGTAGCTTTATTTACCGGCGAGTGGTATTCGAGGTATAGGCTATTTATTCGGTTACCCAGGGTTGAATTTGTACCGAGGATTTCAAAACGTAGCTAGAAATCGAGTTAGGGTGTATTTTTATGAAATATTATGCATAAGCTTTGTTATACCCCATTCTTTTTCAGTTTAGGTACTCGTATGATTACAAATTGAAAGTTTTTTGAGTTTTGATCGTAGATTAACTCGGATTGCTGTTTCGACTGTAGTTTTCTTTACTCAAACTCGAAATTTGTTCGAGTAAAAAAGAAACATGGCAAACTTTATGCATGCTCGCCTTTTATAAACTCAATTTTTATTTTACTCTTGTAATCAGCTTGATTGTCTGTTTGTGAAGAAGAGAAATTTTCCGAGGCTTTTACAGCAACTAAGTATGTTTTATCAATTTTCATTTTTCCCTTGTATTTCATTCTTTTCGCAACAAAAGTTATAGTACGAGTAAATTTTTTTTCTATTTCAAAACGCAATATTATCTTTTATTGTGTATACTCGAATAGTGCACGAGTAAATTGGATATTGAATTTTTTTTCCAAGTTGAAAAAAAATGCACGTTGGAAATGTAATGAGCTAGTCTACACGAAGTAAATGGTATAAGGGTAGTAAAAAATTGAAACATTTTGCTTATAAACGAAAGGCTGTGTAGTTTTTCGAAACCTTCAGATAACGAGGGGATGTCTTTGGTCAAATAATCGACATTGAGGTCGTCATCTTACTCGACCGTGTAGAAAAATATGAATTCCAGGTAAAACGTGTATACCTGAACCTTGTGTAGTGTAGCTTTTAGTGGCAGTTGCAAGGTGGGCCATACCTAAACTATAGTAACGGTGAGGTGGCGTTTTAATAATAAATTCTATCTGTATTACGACGTAATAGAAACAGCGAGGTGCACACAGAAGGTCTTTTAATGGTCAATGGTTTACTCCATGCATCCCTTCGTTTTGTGTAGGTATAAGAAGAGCACTCATTTCGTCCTTGTTCGATAATGGAGGGTGACTTCATTAAATTCCATTACGCTACGTTACCGACGTAACTATTTTCACCCTTTCGTCCGTCTCGGTCTCCGTCTAGGACGCAGTGGCTCTCCGGGGTTTTCTTACACTCGAATATCGTCTACTACGCTAATCAAACCGGCGCTTATTTCTTTTATTCTTCGTTATTAGATTTTTTTATTATTATTTTTTTATTACCGCTATTACGCGACGAATAAGCTGCGCGGAAAAATTGAAAAAAGTAAAACGATTATGAAAATTTTTTCAGATTTATTTTTACTGTAGTATATGTAGACAGTTTTAGCCGCCGAGTGGCGTCGCCCGGTCGCCTTTTTCAAAAATAATGTTCAATTTGTTTAGACACTATTAAAAAAATTTTAAATGAAAAAAGTTTACGATAGGTAATTAAAAAAGTTTCATTGTTATTCTTCTGGTATAGTTTTTTAAACGAACAATTTTTCTAAATTAAAGGTTTCCGTTTACCGAAAAAAAAAAAAGATTCTAAATTGATATTAGATATTATGGTTTATTTATGTTGGCAAAATTAAGTAGTTACTTTGCCGCAAACGGGGTTTCGAGGAAATTATTTTTTTCTTCTGTTGGGTGTTTTCAACAAAAGCTACTCGAGTAAAATGATTTATTTTTAGGCGCGGTGGGAAAATAAGGGCGTTGAAGAAATCAAAAAGCAAATTTGCGATAGTTGGAGTTGAGCTTTTGAGTTGTGATGAATTTTTTCGAAGTTTTAGAAATTGCTCATGTATTTCTGCATGTCAGACCCAAGATTTTCTCTTAGGTAGAGCTGAACAGTGAACATGTGCAATAGAGAGGAGTAATATACAGTAAAACTACCTTTTTTTGGCTTGAGCCCGAAAAGTTTGAAAATTTTACATGATAAATGAAGTCGTTTGCCACAAATGTCTCCTCTAATTAAGCTATTTATATTGATAATGTACTTGTGCCCAAGCTAAGTGAGGACAAATTTTTTTTAAAAATGAGATTTTCAACTACCTATCAAAAAAGGGTTTGCTAAATCACTGCTTTAAAAAAAATTACGAAGATAATTTGAGGAGGGCTTCAGCCTTCAAAGCCCCCTGGGTGCGTCACTGGATGTAAATATACTTTTTGTTTGATATTAACGAGAAAAAAGGTTCAAGGTGATAATTACATACGGTTTGATTGGTTTCAGAAATTTGATTTTCACTCTAGATGCGAATAAGATGAACCCGACACCATTATCTTTTTTTAGGAGTCCTCAAATGTCGTCAAATGAAGGAAATTTGAGAACTCCTAGAAAAGGAAAATGGTGTCGAGGTTTGTTCTATGCGCATCTGGAGTGAAAATCAAACCCCAAATATTGATCAAACCCCATGTAATCGGGGGTTTCAATCAATTTCGAGATATGCTCAAAAACAATCATTTTGGTCAAGTGCAAAAATCATTTAAGCGCCCCTAAAAAAAAAATCGGTATTTTTTCACTTTCCTGTAGTAACACTACGACTAACTACCCACAAAAACTCAAAAAAAATTTCAAAATATATTATGAATTTTTGACAATTTTGAACCCCATCTGCAAAATGTTGGTTCAAATCAGAGACCCAAAATTTTTTCCATCGTTTTTTGACGTCATCACACAACTTTTTTCCGATCTCCCTTCCAATTTCTCCCAAAAAAATTAAAGACTACCCAGACCCACCCTAGTCAACACACGTTAGATGAGCTTTACCAAAATTGCTGTAGCTTTTCTTTTCCCAACTCTCGCCTGAGCTTTCATGTTGGAAAATTTAAATATTGAACAGTTTGGCCTTTCGAGTCAAGAAATCGCTGTATCCCGAGTTCTCAACAAGCTCGACCTAGCAAAATGAACGTTAGATTCGTGATTAGCAACCTCGAATTAGCCGGAAAACACCTTATTCAACTTGATTATTCACAAAAAAAACTGAACTGCAATCTTACCTCATTTTTTCAAAACAAATTAATCATGAATTTTATGATCGAATTTGATTTTAATTACGTTGGTTAGATAGACTGATTCCATTTTTTCACGTCTTCTTGTCAGTTTTGTTGGTGACTTTTTTTGAATAGCGTGAAATTTTTTAAATGTACCTGTGAATTGACCTCCCTCCCTTCTGGCTCTACAGAAAAATAATCACGTCAAAAATCCTATAATTTCTTTGGCAAGTTTTTTCACCATTGAATTTTGATTTTTATTAAATTTTCAAATTGTCAGCATTTTAAAATTTTTTTCCAAAAATGCCAAAGTTGGGTAGTCTAAAATTTTTCATGAAATATCAGTTGATATTTGATTGATTTGTTTGAAAAATCAAAAGGCCCCACTGCTTCGAACCTCCCAACGCTTTGAACCTCCTATTGTTCTGAATTTCCAACCACTGTAAACCTGTCATCGCTTCAAACCTCCTACTGCTTCGAAGTTCGAACCTTCTACCAATTTGGAACCTCGCACCACTGCAAAACCTCTCACCACTTCGAACCTTCCACCACTTCAGATCTTCGGCACTTCTGCTCTGTTGAGCCTCCCACCACTTCAAACTTCCTACTGCTTTGAACCAGAACAAGGGGTCCAGATGTTTTTCAGAGAAAATCGCCATTCCATTCTTAAAAAAATCCCCAAAAATCATCTGAAATTGCCGAAAAAATTGCAGGTATATTTTACCGGTAAATTACAGAGAAATTACTCACAATTACGTTTTTTGAAATTTAGAAATCGCCCAAATCGTTCATAAAAGCTAAAAACTATAATTTTTCAATTGCTTCCAACAGACAAAAAAAATATTCAAAAAAATGTACTTTTTTGGACAATTTGGAGGAAATTTAAAATCACCCAAATCACAATAAATTTCCCAATCCGAGAACACTGCTTTGAACCTCCAACAGCTGCGATCCTCCTACCACTTCAAACCTTCTACCACTTTGAACTCCCCGCCACTTCGAACGTCCCACTACTTCAAAACTCCCACTTCTTCAAAACTCTCACGACTTTGAACCTCCTACTGCTTCCTACTACGCTTCGAACCTCCCGCTAATACTTGGCTAAGCTAAAATTTTAAAAATTTAGAGCAATAGACGCTGCACGAACGAAAACGAAATGATTCAGTCCAACGTCTACAAACTGGGTATTGGGTCCCACTTGAAATGGGTCCAATGTTAAATGCCATAAGGCAATTTCCTATTGCATTTCTAAATACTTTTAAGAAGTATTTAACTAAATCAACTGCCAAATTCAAAAATAAATCGCTGATTTATTTTCGAATTTGGCAATTGGCATGGTTAAATATTTCT
>FIZU01046279.1:0-28306 GCA_900064475.1 Pseudococcus longispinus
TCATTGAGCCCGAGCGACGCGAGGGCGAAAATTTTTGTAAAAAAAATACATTAAATTTAAAATTTTATTATTTTCTGACCAAAGAACGAAAATGCCCCAAAAACTGCCGCCCTGAAAAATTTGCCGCCATGGGCAGTTGCCCACAATGCCCACCTGGTAAAACCGGCCCTGGATAATATTCATCTTCTCCAAACACATAAATCTCATTTAATCGAACCCTCACACCAAATTAATTCGATTCCTTACGACACAAAACACATTTCCTTCGACTCTTCTCTCCGCTTCGCCACAGATCCGAAACACGACACGACATCGTCATCAAAACTCCCCATTTCGACCCCATCGTAGAAAAATTTTACTATCGAGTGCGGACGGAAATGAGTGTAAAAAGTAATATTACGAGACGCCGGCCTCATAAAACCTCGGTCGCGATTATTACGAAAATACAGTCGTCATTCGGATACTAAACGTATAAAAAGAAGGAAAAAGAAACAAATAGGATAATTATTCTGCGTTCGTCTGGCAAATGCATAAAATTTCTGGCATGTAAACATTTCTCAAATGAAATCGTGTCACGACTGAGTCAACTCGGTGCAGTATTTCAATTGGAAGGCGGGGGTGGGGGGCATTCACAGACACGAAACCATTTTAGGGAATTTTTCAAGGATACCGGAGTAGCCGGATGAGGTACCTGCGAGTATACGAGAACATAAGGAGGATAGGAGGAAAAAGATACGAGCACAGCTGGAATTTATCAACAAAATGTAAAAAGATATTTTCTTGAACACATTGCTATAACGATACGATGGGTTTAGGTAGGCCTATATCTGTAAGGATATTCTTAGCTCGGATATTATAAACAGAAACAGGACTGGAAAGGGTGAAAGATACGAGATAGGCCCTTTTTAAAAATAAGTAAGCTACGAAGTCTTTCATTTTCACAGACAGTTGGTTGAATAATGCGTTTTCTTCGGTATACCGGTTTACGTATCTGAAGGCAAATTAGTCGGCGTAGGGTAAGGCTCTGTAGTGTAGATGCAGATGTGTACGTATATCGTGTGGGAGACATACCAAAGCCATATTGGGCGTACAAGCCAATTCGTCGAATGGTTTTAAACTCGATAAATGCACATTCTCGAACATTGTTCTTAATTACCCTCGAGTCTGAGATGTCCATCGTCATCGCTTTCGTTTAATACACGTTCTCTCGAACCTGACACTGTCGCTAGAGTTCAATTATTTGAAATTTTTCATTCACTGGTCGACGAGAAGGCAAAAACTCCGCCAGATGCGGAGATCTCTCTCTCTGCCTCCGTTTGTACTCCTCGTACGCGATCCGAACCCACGTGGGATGCGTTCCACACGAGCGTAGGTGGCCCAACGAGCAACCAACATCTTTGTACATAAATTCGAAGCCGCGTCTAAAATTGGTTTCGTCACAGATTTAATACAACGCCGGCACCGAGCCGTTTGCCAACGCTTTACCGTACATTTTCTAGTCGTCGACCCCTCCCCCAAGCCCCCACAGTCCTTCGAGTCTCGTAAAAACAATGAATATACGAATAGCCGGCAACATCGACTTCCTAAATAACACCCAACCAATGTTTTTAAAACTGATACGTGCGTTTTTGATATATTTATGGAAAAAAGAAGTGGAAAAATATACACGGTGTACGAAGTAGGTGTTCTTATACGTATTTCGATATGAAAACACTTATTCATTGATTTTTACCAACACACATAAGAATACGATACCGGTTCGACTGTATCGCATATCGAACTAATTCTACACGAAAAATAAAAAAATACGTGGATAATATTGCATCGTAAGTATATCTAGCTACCAACTCGATGAAATGTAAAACCAAATGTGGCAATGTTATACCCATACACATTCAAATAACCACACAGAACACACATCATCAGGAAATCACATACAACGTATATAAACAGTGCAGCAAAACCAAGAAAAACCATTCGTTTATAATAAAAATTGAATTATTTAACCGAAAATATATGAAAACGTACAAAAAGAAAAGCTGACTGGATAAATTTAAATTATTAAACAATAGAATACTTATTTAAAATATAAAAACATTTTTCTCTCGCACGCAGAAAGATAAAGAAAACAAGAAAAAAATTAACCTTAGGAAGTATTAAATTAAGTTATTATATTTAAATAGATTTCGATACGAATCGTAGTCGTATCGTAAGAGACAAGCTCATACATGCGGTTTTGTATTCATAGGCATTCAGTCTGTGCACTTCGTGGCGTCTTAACCCATTGTTCTGTGATAGCTGTTCACCACGATGACACAATAACCTATGATACCTGCGTAGGAAAAAGAAGTCAACGAAAATTTCCATTAAAACGTTTAAAAAAGGGATAAAAATTGATAAGGGGATTATTTTGATATTTTTCTTAGAATAAAAAACTGGAAAATTCTATTAAAATGTAGGGTTAGCAAAATATCGAGTTCAGATTTGGATTTGGCGTGTAAAAGAACCTAGATTTCGATACCCATCGAGATATTTCATCACAAGTCACTCCAACCCCCCTCCCCTGTAAGAGTTCCGCTCTGAAATGGGAGTAAATGTGGGGAAATTCTTTATAAATTGATGAAGTGGAATAAAAAATTCAAATTCTTCGATTTTGCACAATTTTTTGAGGAGGTGTTCACCTTTTTTGAGCTGAAATTCTGTCATATGAAATTTTAAGCCCCCTCAGACCCCCTCAAAGTGGAGCTAAAACTTCCCAAAAAGCGATCAATTTTGAAAAACTGTGATGGTCGACTATTCTGATTCAACATGGAAATGACAGTTTAGATCAAAAACACAAAAAATTTTGTTTTTTCTCAATATTAACCTATTTTGAGGAGTTATAGGTCCACAACGAAGGTTGAAAGGGGCTAAAGTTTTATAAGGGTAATTTCAACTCTACGTACCTATGTTACATGTTAAAAAATGAACAAAATGAATCTTTTTTCACTCAATTTAAATATCTATACTCGTATGTTGAGGTCCACATTTGGGGTTGGTGAGGGGGCAACAACAAAATGTGATGAAAAATCGATACGGGTATCGAAATCTAGGTATTTTCACACGGCGATTTTGAATTTGATGTCACTTTGAAGAAATTTTCATCCCTGGTTGAGATACCTAGCACACAATGACAATAATTTATCGCTACCAAGGATCAAAATAATTCCCTTCAATTTTATGTTCTCTTCTTGACAAAATTCTTGACATTCTATTCAAACTAATCGAAAAATCATCCAAATTTTCAATCAGAAGTCCCAGTACATGATTCGATTACCTGACACGAGGGGAAATGCTCACTTACATACACGAATGTAAATACTTACACACGTAAATTATTGTGCTAACTATAGTATCTGTCGCATCTCCTACTCTACGTTTCAGGAGAATCCAGATAAGCATCACGATCGTGAAAATGATAAGTAGAGCATAGGCCACAATATACAATTTGGCGAATGATGGCCGATTCTGAAAAATATTACAATAGTTTTATTTTGTAATTAGTTGATTACATTTTCAAAGTTTTAAAAACTTGCTTATCGCATAGGTAGGCTTTATTTGTTCCACATGCACCAACGATACGATCTCGGAAGAGACGTTAAACGTTGGTTGAATATTAAGTGGAAATACAGGTAAGCTAAGTACGAGGTCGTTAATTTCTTTTTTTTATAGGGGGACCAAGACATATGGAATAATACAACGTGCTACGTCAATAGGTAATACGACGATAATGAAATAAATTACAAATACACGATCTGACACTTACCATCAATATTCCAACAATCAGAAGGATCGCTCCTATTATACCACATACGAGTAAAATCTCGTATATCAATCGGATCAAGTCTATAAAAAATAAATAGAAAAATACGATTTCAAACGTTTCGAGCCAAACGAGGTGTCATTTTGTATAATAAATAGTTCGGTACCATTCGGCAACGTATACTTACCACCGCCATAATAAGAAGAGTATCCATGAACAGAGGCCTCAACAACCTGTAAACATAAAAAATGAAAAAATGCCCCGGAAAGAAAACCATGGTAATTACACAGGCCGGCATCATCGCCTTAGAGTACATTGGCATCGAGTTCTAAACATTGGCAGCATTCACCCCAAACAATGAATCAGCTCTACATACGCAGCACACAACATCACACACAGGCGATCCACAAACGAAATATAAATTTTACCCACATGAAAAATTCGCCTATGCCAAGAAAAATTTATCTAATTCACCTTTGATTCGCGGCTTCATCGCGACGATTTGACGTAAGTAGGTGTGGACCGAACGAATTCATGAAAAATTTCACTCGACGTCGACGAGTTTTTGCACTCGTTGCTTACAATGTTGCCAAGATCTCGGGCTGGCGTATTCGGATAGTCGACTTCGCGAAAGTTAACTTATGAATAAAATTCGTGGAAAGCTACAAGCAGCACCGGAAATAGCCTCTAGATGGGATGAGTTCAAACTTCAAAAGCAGAAGGCAGTGTTGGTTATGTGTATACCGATGGCAGTAGAATGAGCTTGAAAGCTACATACTCGTAGGTTAAAAAATTGTGAGGTGATGATTTCACTGTACACGAGTAAGAGGCGAGCAAGGTACCCTCGCGGGATAATAATTTGTGAAATTATACCGGCGGCTAATTTGCCGCTTCATAGACTCGTTATTTGCGCAGTATGAGAGTCGACGAACGAGGTAATCATAATATTTGGCACGTATTTCGTGTATACATAATTAATCGAAATGTGTCCTATTTAAAATGGAAACAAGAGAAAAAAGCATGTGTCGTCTTTGCTCGTTGCGAATCGTATGAATAGATAAGGGTGTCATGTGCTGAAAAAAATCGAACCCAGCAGCCAGCGTTATGTTTGTTTACTATGTAAATATTTTGTCGTAGTTCTTGTGGCACGAGTAATTCTCAAATCATCCATTACTCTTCGCTCCTTTTTCATTTTGAAATTTTTTTGCCAATTTATTAGCTCAGAAAAGGTACAGACTAACAGGTAAGTACAGCAAGTATTTTTATAATTTCTTTTCTCTCTTTTGATACAAATAAAATGATTGCCAAACATGTGGCAACGGGGGAAAAATTTCTCGAAGAATAAAAATTAAATAATTTGCATATGTACTTTTTCAAAATGATTTACTTCGTCTGCTGCCCATCTTCCTCACACTCCAATTAAAAATCAAATCTTCCGAATTTCAACACAAACATTTTTCGTATCATTCCAAGAATTTTGAAATCATCTGGTTTATGAGAAGTTTGAATATGAGAACACGTAACCCCCCTTCCACCCTCAGGCTAACTATGGAAGAAATGAGAAAATTGAAAGGAAACCCCTGATTTTTTTCAGTACAAATGAATTAGGTAATTTTTTTCAACTATCACTTTACAAAATTTCCAAGTCATTTCAAATATTGAAACGATTTAAGGAAAAATGACCCTCCCCTCCCTCCAGGGTCCAAACATCCCCCAGAATCCGTACATCACATATTACTAATAAAATATGCAAATTTAAATGCCCTTGCTGTTAAAGTTGTGGAAAGGTTAACCCTCTTCACCCCAACACACATTACGCTGTTTTTCAAATAAATGATAGAATTAATCGCTACGTAATGGAAATTTTTACCATTTATTGGACTTTTGCCGACTTTTTACGTCACATTTTAAAATATTTTTATTCGATGACTACTGGTTAAAAAAAACTTGCATCCCTCTAGGGCCAATTTTAGTTTTTTCTCTTGCAGGATGATATAAGCTATTCGCGATTACACATTTTTGATCGACTTTCATTTTTCACCCAAATTTACGGACGAACAGAAATTAATTTGTAGGACGACGGGGAGGGGGGTGTTGAAAAATTTTAACTTTTGACTGTCGTAAAATTTTTCGACTTCACTGCAAGCAATTTTCTGTAATTTTTCCCGCTCAAAATGCAAAACTTACCAGATTTTCTAAGAAAAGAGGTTCGATTCAACTTGAATGCATTATATACACTCATTGTACATGTTTTTTAGTGCTAGAGTGATATTTGTTCGAAAGTACAAAATTGGTAGACAGAAGAGCCGTGACTCAAGACCTCAACGGTCAACGCAAAGCGATTTTAGGACAAAAAATGGGAAAAAATTTCTGCAGAAAAAATTCATGAAAAGTTGCTTCTTTGAAGCTTGTCTTATCAATTTTATTTGTTTCAGGGCAGAGTGAAAATAATATCAATGCAAAAATAGATCTGTGCCGGCCCTGGTGAATTAATTTAAAAACGAGTATCACAATTTTTGGTACTTTCCCTCAAAATGTGATCATTCATGTGATTTGTCGGTCTTTTCCCTCACGATTCGACCGTGTATACCTTATTTTTGGTCATTTCCCTCACCCATCACTTGATAGTTGAAAAGCAGATCGTCTTAAATTGAATAATTATTTAAAAAATAACATTTGCAACCAAGTAAACCGAATAAGGAATCAATTTTCGATTTAATTTCCAAGTTGAGATGTCACTGAGAAAGGGAGAAGGAGGGATGAATCCCTCAGAATATTTTCGGTATCTAATTCAAATAAATAAAGAATATTTCACAAGGGAGGGATTTCAAAAACATTTCCTGTATCTGCCCCGTAGCAAAACGATTAAAGAAGGCTCCTTGAAATTTCGATTGACGGGAAAACATCGTCGATATTCATTTTTAGAAATTGAAAGTTTTCGCAGCACAAAATTTGATTTGAAAATTCTGTGTAACTTTTCATTCAAAGAAGCATATCGATGCAGTAGCGTAGGCAGAGTTATTCAAGAGAGGGTGATCAGAATTCCAAAAATAAGAATTATTTTGTCAAAATATGCAAATTTAGTGAGCCAGAACGAAACAAGGACGAAAATTTTAGCAGAAAAATGTATTCAAAATCAGAGTTTTTACCAATTTTATATATTATTTTGGATCTGAACGTGCGAAATTCCATCATTTAAAAATTTTCTAGTAATTTGGTGAAGACCTTGTGGTCAATAGTCCACATTGCTCCCTTAAAGCCGACTTGGTTTTAGTACAACGTTATATTCAAATCTTTTCAAACTTTCGTTATCAAATTCCGTTACGTAGGTGCAACTTGATCGAAAAAAATTCGTACACATGCGAAAATTCTTTCCTTATTCGCCACCGAGTTGATATATTTCCCAAGGACATGTGCAGTTTGTCGATGACGACTGTGACTCAGTCGGAGAATAAAAAACTCGCATTACGAAACAGTCAACAAAGCGTAAGCAACATAAGCAATAAAATATTTTTACTACTTGACGAGTAAAAATAAATACGACCGAGGCGAAATAATATACATTTAAAAGTAATCTCGAAGTTACTTAAATGATCAATTCGTAAGCAGATATTTAAAATTCGTGCGTGTAATTAGGTACTTACTAATAATACGTTAATTAGCGTTATTGGAAAATTCGATTTTATGACGCTGGGCAATCGGCATTCGAATTCATTCCAATGGCTGGTGGATAAGCGTTACGAGCATTTATCGTGCATATTGTACAATTCGAGGGGTATTAAAAATTTGACAAGATGTTCGTTAGTTAAATGTAATCGATGATATGGATATTACTCGTAGCATGATAAAATTATAATTTTATCACATATTCTGTATTATTTCGACGTTAAACGAATGGAAAAGTACAAACATATCAACAGGTGCATTCGTGTAACGTGTGTACATTATAATACCAAACAAGGTGCCAGTCACATTCTAAAAAAAAAATAATCAACATCCAGTGCACACCAAATTCTCAGTAAAAGCATAACATCGGAGTCAAATTATCGTAAGCAATTTCTAATTGGGCTTTTAATTGTCGAATTCGCACGTCGCGTCGTGAAAATCTACAACACGCAACACGACGTCCTTTCGAAAGGTGAAAGAACGCAGACATTTTCAAATGCCACAGCACTCGACGCGTATACAAAAGCTGGTGTAAAAATATCCGCAGAGGTCGGAAAATTAGGCGGGAAAATGATTAAAGCAACGACGTAAAACCCGAGTAGGTACTTTGGCACCCAGCACGACGAAAGGAAAAAAATGGTCACGCATGAGTGGACCCCTTCCGGTGTATCATGCTCCTCTTGTAGGTACTCGCACAACCTTGAAAAAATATTAAGCTATCCCGCCGATACATTTTTAACAGATTGAACTTTAACACGAACCAGCTTACGCCCATTTTAGGGGCCATCATTTCCACCTTAAAGACTCCCTGAATGTAATTTCTTCAACTTGGGATGAGCACTCTAATCAAACTCATTACAAAACTCCAGATATCGATACCAAAACAAAAAGACATTGAGCCGAATGGAAAAATACTCAGGTGTTAGGTACTCACGAGTGAAACAATACCGCAAATAAGCGAGCCGGTTTTCAAAGGCAGTATTCCGAAGCAACAGCTATCAACGTGAGGTAAATCCATTTCGGTATCTTGGCTCGATACGACTCAATTAAAAACTGCAAGTGATCGAAGAAAAAATTAATCAATGGTTAGCACACTTCACTTCATGAAACTTCGTACGAACGAAAAAACCAAACTAACCACGAACTAGTCAAGCTTTTACGGCCAACAATAAACGATTAAACAACAGGAGCGAAGCCGAAGCGTTGTGTATACGGAGACCGACAACAAGTTGTACAGTGAAAACACCATAAATAAATGGGAAGACGCGCCAACGCCGAACAAGAGGTGACTCAGCTCGGTTGCGTATTCACTATCTCTCTACTCAACCACTTGTTCAACATTGGTGTGTGAGTGTTGGGTGGGGTGAGAGTTTATTTCCTGTTGAAGTATGCTTTCCCCTTCGATTCGTGTTTGACTCGTAGTGATACCTTTATCATTGACTCTTTTGAGTGATTTTTTTTGTGTGGGGAATTCCATTCTAGCTTCAAAGGTTTCGAGCTGTATTACGATGGAATGTGATTTTTATTCGGAAAGAATTTCAATTCGGTGAAGTAATAAATGCGTGGAAACTTTTAACACCCTTTTTTAAACCTACGTAATTTATGATGGTTCGACTTTATTTCATTTTGTTGCGAATCAAATTTGAATAACCAATTGGATAAATTCGGAAGCAATTTTTCGAGTTTTTGTACCTAATACTCATAATTGAGTACAAATTAACACAGATACTTATTTTATTCGAACCATGAATCTGATATTTTATCATACATCATTAGTAAATTAACCATCATCGACTCATCGTTGTAAACACGATAAAATATGTATAGGAAACAGTGATAAGAATAATACGTGCAGTTACGCAATATGACAAATATTTACTATTATTATACACCAGTCTTTCTATCAAAATCAAAAATAATGAGAACGAATAACAAGTGATAAAAAACAACACATCACGAAATCCTACTACATCACGTTTCATCAAATTCATTTCTCACCGAAAAACACGAAAGTATGTAGATATTTTTCCAATATTGGAATTTTCAAATAAATAAACGAGCCACATATTACCAATGATATTACAAAAATCATCATCGATCACTCTTGACTTCACAATTCTTCAATGTATACTTCAACGATGAGGGGGAAGGGGGAAGACTACAATAAAAGTTGAGTAATTTTTACGTGGATATGTCTCATGTATGAGCGTTCGTGAAAATTTTTGCATTACGTTTGGGCAAAGCGGAATTTTGTTACCGTAGATGACTTTTTGACTTGAAAATTTCAAAATGAAACTGGTTCAAACATTGTACAAATTGTTAAGATTTTCATCATCATTTAAATACGATTAAATCGAACAAAAAATCATGAAAAATGTTGAAAACATTGATAGTCCAAAAGTTCATAAAAATCGGCACAAATATTACAAAAACTGTCTAAAAATCATGAATGGAAACCGTTAAAAATTTTGTGAAAATTATTGAAATTTCCATAAATTGGTGAAAATAACTTGGAAATGGCCGGATAAATTATAAAAATTGTCGAAAAACACTTAAAAATTGTTGAATTTGCAAAAATCATTTTAAAAATTAAAAAAAAATAATGAAGCTCGTTGGCAATAATAACGAAAACCGTGGAAATTTCATCAAAATGGTGCAAAAATCGTAAAAACCGCCGAAAGTTTAGTGAAAAAAACAGTTATAAAAATCAGTAAAAAAAATTGCATGAATGGCGAACAAACTATGACACCTGTTGAAACTCTCGCAAAAATTGTTAAAATTTTCATCAAAATCATTTCGGTAAAAAAAAAACAATCAGAAACTATGAAATCATTGAAAATTTTGGTTGAAATAGTCAAAAATTTACAAAAAAATTCGAAAATATTGTAAAAATTATCAAAACATCCTAAAAAATTATTGAAAATGTAGTAAAAATGATTGAAATTTCCATAAAAACGGTGGCAAATTCCTTAAAAAGAATCAAAATTTTTCACAAAAATCATATAACATTGGAAAAAAATCATCAAGTTAAATAGTTGGAAGAAATCAGTAAAAATATTGTAAAAACGAACCCAAATCCACAAAAACTACAGATAATCTAGTAAAAAAACATCGTCATTTCCATACTACCTATGAAACTATGAAACATAGGATATGCTTTTGCTGATTAAAAATTTTTTCAAGCACAAAAAAGTCTGACAAAATGTCTAAAAGTCAGCTTTAAAATTTTCCAAGTTCAAAAAAATCTGATATAATGTCTAAAAGTCAATGGAAATCTAAGAATTTTTCCAAGTCCAAAAAAGTCTGACTTATTTCTAAAAGTCAGCGTAACGGAATTTCGTCGCGGAATTTTCCGCGAGATTACTCCCCATAGCAAAAGCATATTCTATGCTAAAATGATTGAGATTTGCGTAAAAATCATTTAAAATGAGAAAAAAAATCTTGAAACACGTAGAAAATGTTGTGATAATTTTTGTCGAAATTTTTACAAAATCAGTAAAAAATGAAAACATAATAATAACGGTCAAAAATCATAAATAACATACCTACTTATCCCAAAATTTCTATAAATTTTCATCATTATTCGGTTGTTATTATTGATTTTTATAAAAATTTGTAAATACCTATTTAAATTTTTTGACATTTCAACCAACTTTTTTAACATTTTTCATAGATTTTCAAGAATATTTTCACAATTTTTACGAAATTTTCAACATTTCTCATGATTTTTTTGACCTTTTTAACGATGTTTGTATCAACTGTATTTCATAAAAATTTGTGAAATTTTTGTGGACTTTTTGACTATTTTTACAATTTTTTAAATAATTTTTATAGATATCTCAACAATTTTTACTAAATTTTTGACGGTTTTTACAGTATTTTTACCGATTTTTGAAAAAATGTTGACATTTTCAACAGCATTTTCTAGTTCTGTCCGGATTTTTTCAACCATTTTCATCATATTTTTATTGATTTTTTATAAAAATCTCCACAATTTTCACAATTATTTTTGTCAATAATCTGGAATTTTTTCCCATCACTTTCACGACTTTTTTATCAATTTTTATGACAAATTCAGTAATTTTCACAACATTTTCAACAATTTTGATGATTTTTTAACAATTTTTATAATACCTATTTTCGGTAATTTTTATGGAAATTTTTAACGCATTGACAAAATTGGAATTTGGTTTAAGTGATTTTAAACAGTTCATTTGCGATTAATCTATTTTCAAGTCACTTGTAATTGTAAACCATTTTTACAACACTTGAAACAATTTTCGGAAAACTTTGAAACATTTTAATGATATTTTAACAGGTTTTATGTCATTGTGCATACTTTATAATACCTACTCGTAATACGTACTTTCGAATTATTTTAAAATATTTTCACAACATTTGAAACAACTTCTGGTGGTTTTGAGCAATTTTTATGGGATTTCAACAATTTTCATGTCATTTTGAACAGTTTTTTTTGTTGCAATTTTATCCACTTTTTATTCCACTTTAAGCTTTTTCAACAACATTATTGATAGGTAACTTGAAAAAAGAGCGATCAACTTTTGAAACTTTTATCGTTCTACAATTCGTATTTCGTTTAAATATGATGGATAGGTAAGCAAAAATTGAACACGATTTATTTTCTAGAACTAATTGAGATTATTTAATGTACCTAAATTTTGCCTACATCAAATATTGAAGGCGTTATCAGGCGTTTTCGATTTCAAAGTACAGTAAGTTCTTTAAAATATAGTTTAATATGAAAATTATGTAGGTACCTACTTCTTGTAAAATTTTGTGAAAAAGTTGAAGTATACCTAGTGTAATATAAATGCTCGAAATACATTTATTTTCCATGCTACCTGGTTAACACGAGTTAATCGCGTGTTTTTCCTTTGCACAACTAATATATTATGCAATTTGGCAAGGCTCGATAGAATTTTTAATCAAAAGCGCGATTATTAATGATTAAAGAAACAAAATGAAAAATTGACACTCTTACTAATTTCCACCAGCAGAATAGGAAACTAAAAAAACAAATTCTTTGGTGTTAATTTTCCTTTGACCTTATAAATACCTATTCATTACCCTCACTTTAATATAATTAATCGACTTGGATTTTCTAGGGTTAAATTTTTACACACGCAGCGATTTCAGGGTTTCAAGGTGTCAATCAGTGACGCCATAATGCAAAAGCAATCGCCTTCAGCTATTTTAGCGAAATAGGAATAGATACAAAAATTTATATCACCGTATACGCGTTTTATGATACGATCTGGAATCGAGCCACGATACGTCTACACGATTAAAAATATCTCTATTTCCATTTAGGTAGTTTTGAAAAAAGCTGCAACGCCAAACCGCTGGCATAGGAAATCGAGCGATGTAAAATCAATTATACGAGTATCTCACTCGTATCAACAAGTACAATAATCATCAATATGAGACGGATACAATACTTGAATATTATCTAATCCAATAAGTATAATAGAGTACTGACTGATAGCTCGATGGTGTAGCAACATAGGACGGATACAGATGCTCGAGCTCGAGAACGATTTCGTGTACATACTTGTACCGAAAATTTATTTGGAAAATAATTCGATAACGACGAACTCGGTATATTTATAGTACTGGCGAGATAATGACATAAAACTTGAAAAACGCTGTAGTAATATTCAATATTCATCGATGAATCACTACTCATACATATTGAAGGTAGGGCCTTCTTAAACACTATCGGATCTCGTTTGAAAAATTATGCATCTCTCAAGTCGCAATGCACCGCGCGACGTCGCGTACCCAGGTAGGTAATTACGCTCACAGGTGAGGTGTGGCGGTCATTCTTTAAAAGCATTCTGTTCCATTCGTCTTGAAGGTATACGAACATATAAACACCAGCTGACGTCATAGTTTAGAATTCTCTCCCATAAACGGTATTATATCCGAGATATGACAGCATTACGCGCGAACCTGTTGTGAAATTTCCTCTTTGCATTAACACACTAACCGAAAAGAAAACCTTCCTTCGAACAGCGACCAAGTAACTGACCTGTGCTCGGTGCATCGATATAATTAAACCACAATGGATTTGTTTACCAATAGTTGCGTTGCTGGTATTGGTAGGTAGATATCGGTATCTGGGAGTGTGGCGATATGGCACATCAGGTCATCGATAATATTCCCAATACGAGCGATAGAGCACTCGAAGTGATTTTATGATTGATTCGTGATCTGGAACGTATTTTTGAACAAATGAGCCGGGTTAATGTCTTTTTTTAAGGATCCCGTTTTCTGAGGGTCCACTCCCCTTTATAAAAATTTTCCTATCTCTGTTCTTAAGGCCCAAATTGAAAAACTTTTCAAACAAAAGTTGTAGATTAAGATCCTAGGAATAACTTTAGTGAATACAAAAATTTCAATGGGACCCCTTCCTTCCCACCAATTTTGCATAATATATACGTATGTAAATCATTACAATTTTCATATGTACTCGTACTATTATGCGAAATTGTAGGAGAGGAAGGCGTCCAATCGAAATTTTTGTAATAACTAAAATTATTCCTAAGATCTTAATCTACAACTTTTGTTTGAAAATTTTTTTGATTTAGATCTCAAGTACTGAGATAGGGAGATTTTTTGGAATTGGGGTAGATCCTTGAAAAAATGACACATCCGCTCATTGTTTTATCGAATTGTTTTTAGTCAAATTATAATTGAATCGACTATTTATACAACCTATTTTTCTCCAAGCCAATCTTGCATACAGATAATTCTCAGTAGTGAAATTAAAGTTCCAACTCCAAGGATGATTTTCATACGTATTAAGCAAAATTGCAGTGGAGGGAGGGGTCCAATCGAAATTTTTGTTATAATTAAAATTAATCCAAAAATCTCATTCTATAACTTTTGTTTGAAAAAGTTTTTGATTAGAACCTTAGGTACGAAAATAGATTTTTCGGAAAGGGAGTACACAGGGATGACTTTAAAAAAATGAAACCCCACATCGGTCAGCTCATTTTTTCAAAAATACGTTCTACAGAACGACTTTTTTTCCATTTGCGACTGTACCATAACTCTTCGTAGATACTGTAAAATCAAAGACACAAATAGACGTGATTCGTTGAGTACGTACGTGTAATTTACACCGAAATTATCAAATCAATCAAATATATAGAATTCTAACATGGAATGCAATCTTTTATACAAACCAATATGAAAATAGAATAGGTAAACTTCGAATCCATTCTTAAACAAAATTACAACATAGAAAGAAATATACTTACGACGAGGCTTGAAGCCAATAGGTACACGAAATTACATATTTATATACTTAATGAAAGTCATAAAATATTCGTGAAATCGAGTAACTACTTTTTGTATGGTAATTAAAATAATAAAAGTATAAAAAATTAGAGAGGGAGAAAAATATGTAGTTAAAACTTCTTTATGGAGAATTCGAGATGGTCATAAAATAATAACGCAACCCGCAACATATCAAACGTACCACAATATTCACAACCTGTTTTCATCATCTAATTTCCTTTCATCCTATTATTTAAATGCTGAAATTTGTGACTAAAAAAATGTGGTCCAAAATCATCTCTGTTACGTTTACTCCGCCAATTTGACAAGGGAAAAAAGGGGAAGAATTTTGAATACTTCATTTGAACTCCAATGATAAAAAAATGTTTTTTTTAAAGCTCTTTCACTATTTCTTATTTAAAAATCCATTAATCGAAAATGAACCCTGGGTTTGAAATATGTACTACTGAGATCCCTGAAACTAGACCAAATGACACATATTTTATCGTTTATCAAAATTTTCATCCCCTCAGCCCCATCACAACCTCAAAAATTTCCACACACCGATGAATTCAATCATTCAAAACAAATTTCGAACCTTCATAAAATTTCTCTTCGATACAATTTGGCCATTGTGAAATTTGCCTTGACTGGTGAAGAGAGGAAAGGGCAGAAAAATCATAAAATTATTAAAACTATTCATTCGCTTCAATTTCAAGGCTTTTGGGAGTGTAGAGTTCGAAAGTTGGGCTCTTTTTAACAATTTGAAGCACCGAATATGAGAAGAAAATTGTTGACAACACTTTTCAATATTTCTATCCGCATATTTTTTATGAAATTATATTCAAAACGGGAGCCAAATTATTAACTGGGAAAATTAGAATATAGGTTAGATCAAAATTACCACTTTTGGTTCTCTATTTTCCCTCAAAAGAGTCAGACAACGTAACAAATCTTCAAAAATCATGTCACTTGAGTCAAATTGAGCCCAAATATCGAAAAAAATTATGATATTTTCTTCAAAAAAAAATCCTGACTCAACAAATGCTCAAATTTTGATTTTTTTAGTGACAAAACGATCATTTTTAATGAAAAAATTGCCCACTCTGATAATTCACGAAAATCAAATTGACATCAAGTGCACGATTTTCGATCTTTTTCCCTACGATTTTGATTATCGTCGATTTTCGACACAGGAAACTTTCGGCCAAATTTAAAAATCTTACGATAACCTTAAAAAATACATCATGATAGATAGAAATACATAAAATAGAATAAAAAATGGCACAAGATTTTGAATACGATTTCAAGTAAGTACATAGAAAAGAAAGCTCAAGCGATAAAAAAAAATTCCCTTTCGAACCACGATCCAAAAAAAATCCCCAAAAAATTACACCAAAAACAGAATATTCAAATACGAAACCTATTTTAACATATTAGTATTTACGTATTTAAGATGGAAAAATTTGATATTTTTAATCGAGTTCATATCGAGCTACAAAAAAACAATCAGTATTGTGGAAAATTACGTAAAAAACAACGACCACCTTGCATATTTCCGAACAATGCTCGGTACCAGTCCAATAGTTTGTTCAATCAACGGGGAAAAACCGAAAAAAAAAAGAAGGAACACAACGATAACATAATAATCCTAATAGGCAAAAAATTACTCGTAAAATTGCTTATAAAATTGATAAAAAAATGAAAAAAAAAACGAAAAAAATTGGCATACACGCGCGATAAAAAATAAAAAAATATACGAATAACTGATAAATGAGAGTATTCGAATAGGTACATAGATACAGGGTATAAATATCATAAAAAAAAGGAAACCTTCTCGTTTTGACCATCGACATCGAACCAATAACAATAAAAACGTAACGTTCTATCACAGCTTAAAAAAAACCCTAAGAAAATTACACAGAGAGAATACAATATAACATACACGTAACATCTACACCGACTCAGTAACGCATGGAAGCACATCGTCAAGTCCGAAGGAGTGATTTTTCTCAAAATAACCATCCCTTAAGGAGCATACGGAGGTGGTTTCTCGTTCATGATTGGTTGAGGTGCAATAGGATAAGGAGGTGGAGCACAGGGAGTGATTTCGGTTTGGATCACCACATGAGGGAAATCGTTCGGAGGATAGATCGAGTTGCAAGGTTGAGTGATGATGGGAGCATGAGGAGGTTGTGGAGCGTACGGCGAATCTACGTAGGGGGCTGTGGGTACGATGATGTTTGGATGAGGAGCTGATGGAGGTGTTGTGTAAGTCGATGCGACTGCTGTGATTACGATACCTCCTTGGCCACGACCGTCTCGACCGTGCGATACTTCGTAGTAGAAGCTCAAGATGATCAGGTACGTGTAGTACTTGAATACTGCGAATGTAAATTGATACGTTAGTATGATGCAAATGGGAATATGCACGCAAGAGGATTACGATCTACCTGATATCATAAACAGTCCTATGGGCTCTCCGGAATTCATTTTGGCTCCGTTGTCGTGTAGACATATGTTGATATCGTACAATGTCATGAAAACGTACATCACAAAGATTACTGTTTCACTTCCAATCAACAGATTCAGGCAACAAGATGAATTCTGTTTGTACATATAAAAATTCAATCAAATTTACAATTCGTTTGAAACAATGGTATCATTCCTTCGATGTACTACCAAAAATTAAACCCTGCATACCGAAAATATTCCTATCAGAGCAAACGTCATCACCATAATCTGCGTTACATAGTATAATCGAGTGAATTCATAAAAATGACGCCCATCCGGCAGATCGATCACACGTTCTCTTTCAACTGAAATTGATAGGCAATTAAAAATATGTGTTTTTTATGAAACACTTCGACATCAGCATTTTTAGCTCGTTTAATAAACATTATATAGGTAGATATACTCACGAAAATCTAGTATTATTGGCGAACCATCGTGTACGTATAGGCAAAACAAGTTCCAAAACTGTAAAATATGAAAGTTTTAATACGACTGATAATCAAGAAATTACAAATCTAGGTGTATTATCGATACTCACCAAGCTAAGCCAACAAATAAACAGCATTCCTGTTCTCAACGAACAGCAACAAAAACATTCTTTCAATTTTGGGAAACACATTATATCTTGCACTTCAACTTGATAAAGAAAACTACGCGATATGAACACCGATTATGAAGAAAAATATAACATTAAATACGCATCAAAGTCATGACTTCATAAAAACACCATCGAACGACGAGAAACTAAAAGTGATTCAAAATCTGTACCAGGAATCTGCTTATGACTGTGACAGTGCCAAAAAACTTGATTTAATGCAACAATACGTAACTTGTATGCCAAATGCACTTCGCACTATTACTAATTACTCCTTTCTGAGTCGCGAATAAAAATTACTTATGTGGTTTATCGTTTCCTTTTGGGAATTCCATAATGACAATGACCATCGATTACGAACAGCGACGTAAACAAAACAATGGATGAAAGGTTACCAATACGATAAAACATCTAATACTACACTACGACGTTGAAACGAAAGAATTAAATGAGTGAAAAACACGTTTGCTCATGTTATGAACATAATATTGCTAGAATCCATTACTTTTTTTTCTCTTCGAACTTCATTCCTGTTTCTCTTCTGTCTCCTGTTGAAAAAAAAAAACAGGATAGGATAATTATTTCTTCTATTTTTATAGAAAATTTCAGTCTCGAAAATTCTCATTCTCACATTAGATATCTCAAATCACAAATTCATCTTCAACGAGCTTTCACGGAATGCTAAAATTTCGATGGAAATGTTGAAAAAGAGTTGAAAATTGTTTAGAACGTGGCTAAATTGTTTCAAATCAGCATAAAAATTGATACAAATGAAGGAAAAATTGCTTGCAGCAACATAATAATAGATAGGTACCTAGGCCTAGTTAAAAGTTTAAAAATTACAAACATGATTTCCTATTCAAAATTATGCAGACCTAATTGTTCAAATTATCGAGAAAATTGCTTTAAAAATCGTCAAATTTGCTACATTTGTTCACTAGGAATTCAAATTTAACAATGCTCAGCAAAAAACGTAAAAGTCGTTGGAATTGTTTCAAAAATTGTTAAAAATGTTACAAAAAATTAGCTGAAATAGATAATTGAAAAACTTCATTTTTTTCAATATGATTTTCCTTACCTCAGTAGATTAATCTTGCTATAAACTTCTATAGCGCGCGGCAGCCTTTATACAGAGAAGAAGTAAGGTTTTTAAAACGATTTTAATATCTATCAATTTTATAATTCTTCCAGCATTTTCAAATATTTTTGAGATATTTCGAGCAATTTTTGAACAATTCCAAGCAAATTTTATAGCAGGTAGGTATTTTAAGAAATTTTACAAGATTTTCATAGAAATTAATGAAGTGTTCTCAGATTTTCAAGACACTTGGAAAAATTTTTACAATACTATTTTACAGAATTTTATATTCTATATTTATTCGTCATTTTCATAGAATTCAAAATTTTTCTACCATTGCGAATAATATTTTTAATAAGTATTTTGGTAAATTTTTGCATTTTATGGCACAATTTTTCAAGTATTTTACTTATTTATGGGACTTCGGCATCGCACAAGGACATGCATACAAATTCCAAGTTTGTGTAGTATCTAGGTACCGATGAAAATTGTAGGAAGTAAAAAAAAATAGGTATAGTAAATCATCAAGGATTTTAAAAATTGGAAGGTATTCGATTCAAATAATTTTTTACATATTTTTGGTACCTTTTGAGGTTAAAACTCGTCCCTGACAAAATTTAACCCCCCACCAACCCCTCAGAGAAGAGTTGTAAGGCTCCTAATGTAAGGTCTTTTTCGAAAAAACCGGCTTTTTTGATCATTTCACTCCCCTCTACGTACAGGGTAGTCCATTTAAAAGATTGATCGATGGTTTTGAAAACGAAAAAAAAAATTGATTTTGAAAATCTCAAAAACTAAGCACCCAGAAAAAAACTAATAGCTCCTAAGTCTCCGGTGAAAGAGAATTTCAAGCTCTACAATTTCCATCCCTTTCATATTTTTCGTTGAACCCTTACTTTGGCCAGAAAATCCATGTCTATGAGAAATTTACAAAGACGATGCTATTTTTTTTATTTTCTCCTTCATTTTCAAACCCATCGACTTTGTACGTTTTTCCATAAACATGGAGTATCTGGTCAAACTATGGGTGTAACAGAAAAAATTCAAGAGGTAAAAATTGTACCTACAGCTTAAAATTCCCTTTCTTCTAAGAGATAGTAGCTTTTTTCTGGGAGGCTTAGTTTTTGAGATATTTGCAATCAAAGTTGTTTCATTTTTGAAATTATTGACTTCGTAAATTTCTCATAAACATGGTTTTTCTGGCCAAACTAAGGGTACTACGAAAAAAAAGCAAGGGATGGAAATTGTGGAGCATGACATTTTCTTTCTTTTGCGAGTTAGAAGTTTTTTCTAGGAAACCTAGTTTTCGAGATATTTGCAGTGGACGTGCTTTTTTTTCATTTTCAAAAATCGACTCTATAAATGAGCCACCCTGTCGGCCTATTTAACCCTTCAACGATTCGGTGGAAGTCTATAGATAACATTTTTTTGAAAATTCGAAGCATATTTACCACTTCTACGAGAAACGCTGCATTCAATAAAAAATTTCAAATGACGAATGTAGATGAAAAATTTTTGTCGAATTTCATTTCGAGTTTTTGAAAAAATAAACTTCTACCACTAAAATATAAATGAAGTTTTTGCTTAGCTTATTACTATTTTTTCTTCAAATGAAGATTAAAAATAAAAAAAAGTAATAAACAACTGTTTGAGTTCTCAAATTTTCCCAGCGTTTATCCGCAAATGCTTCAGGTTTAGTCTGGTTTTGGATTTCCAAAGGGGTTGGAAAGGTATAAAAATTCCAAAAACTACGTTTTTCTCGAAAATGATCTCCATATTTCATATAGGTGAGTTTCAACTCAGAAATCATCAGAAATACTTTTAAAAAATTAGCAAAATTTAAGATCTTTACTTTTTTTCCGCCATCTGTCTTAATAAGTAGGTAATTCAATATCAAGATACCTATTTAAATTTCAAAATGATTAAATAGGTCGTAAGATAGGGGAGAGGAGGGTCTTAAAATTAAGGTAAACTTATTTCGCACGATACTTTTACGCTTTACCACACATTAAGTACCTATAAATAAAAATTTCGTCAATTTTTCAGTAAATTACAAACTACTACAACTACGTATTCTCTTTCTTTTTCAAATTGGCGGAAAACAGATAAGAATATTCTTATCAGCACTCAGAGAATAATCAAATCATTCGAGTTTTTACGCAGAAATAGAAATATACAAGTAGGTACATAACTTGAAATACCTCTCGTCCTCTCTATTACTCTATTTGATTATCAATTTTCAACTCTCACAATTCGCACTTCGATATCATTACAAAAAAAATTATCTAACCATTCCAAGCACAGCAAATATTTACTTAACTCGTCGAAACCATCTCTCGTTCCGAGCTACGTCGTACAAAAAATGAACAAAACGAAGCCCTCGGTTACAGGAAATAATTAAAATAATTTAATTGAAAATACATAAACGTAAAATAAAATAGGTACGCGACTTTGGAATAGTAAATAATAAAATATAAGGTATAATTATACCGCAAAACAAAACATTTCCCTGCATCTTCGTAGGTATGTATAAGTATATTATAGTTTAAGATGAAATACAAAAAAAAGTAATATTGTGCGATTTAAATACTTATAAAATACCACTAAGAAATTCATACATAAAATAATATAAGAAAGGGGTATCTTAAGAAAATAATAACTTATGTAGGTATTTTTTATACATTCGACTAGCGAAATATGTAGTCAAATATTTGTACGTATATTTGAATTACATACGATTAAAACATCTGCTGTTCGTACTTTTCTGCAAGTACCTACTATAAATTTCTATACCATTTCTTTTTTTTTTAACAATAAATTTAGGTATCGAGGAGGTGAAAATCGTATTATAAAGTTAAAGGTAATTTTATAATGCGTCGAAAAGCCATAACACATCGTTGGATATTTTTTTCATACGCCTCGTTGCCATTGAAATTACATTCACGTATTTTATAAGATGATAGGATATTCGTAGGAATACGTAGGTAGGTATTTTGCCAAAATACTGCAACGATGATATCGATGGTAGGTATTTGTACCTACTTTCGCACATCTTTCATACTCGAATATATTTTTCGCGAGTATACAGGTATTTTATGGGGAAATGCATATAAGAACTAGTATGGCACTTAACATGTAACTTTTCTATGGGTCTTGAGGGGGTAGGATTTGATGAGGGATATTTAGACGGCATATGGAGGTGGAGCCATTTTCTTGGATGCTTCGCTGGTGTAAGATGGAACAGGGGGTGTTATGGGTTCGGGTACGACGGCCGAGAATGCGCTGGTTCGAGAATTTTCAGCTTCCATGACTTCGTGACGTACGTTCTGGTAATGACTGAACAAGATGAGTAAGAAATACGCTTCGACGGCTGTAAAATGAGCAAACAGTCGAGATTAGATAATGGCTGGCTGCGTATCGAGAGATACGAGTGGTGATATGGCATTACGGTGATAATTACCTAAGAAGAATAAAGACGTGAGGATAATACAAGGCAGAACATTATCTTCTCTGATATGTTCGAAGTGCTTCTTGATTTCATCTACCATGGCTGGAGCGAATCCCAAGATCATCGTGAAGATGAATATGAGAACCAATTTGTAAAGCATGAACGGTACCATGTATTTGGCTTTTTTCTGCGATAATGATAAGGCAAAACGTATGTTTGAATATATTGATAAGATATACCATAAAAATTCTATACTATAAAGAATTGACAACTGGCTGTGAGCGTGAAATTTATACGTACTTTGTAAATACCATACAATGCATGGGCTACCACTACAATGGTGGCCACGCTTAACCACATTAAATCTCGTTTATATTCGTTCGATAATTTCTTATCGGAGCCTGCAAGCAAAAATTGAGTAATTTAATGGTAAAAATAAATGGTCTTTGCGAGGTTTATAGAAATGTGTGGATACACGTATTAAGAAACTCACTCATATCCGGAACAGTATTGCTCAATATGTTCAAGATTGGTACGATAGCTTGGATCTGAAAAATTGCGTTGAATTCGGTGTAAATAATTTAAAAATAATATTAAATGAATTCTTTGAGAGAAAAGAATACCTTGAGCATCATTTAACGATAGTTGAACAACTTCAATGCAAAGAAATAAAAATAATGACGGGTGGAAGGATCTCAACTTTGAGTACAAATTGCATAAAAATGAAAGAGAGTAAAATTAGAAATTACCTACCCACCTAAAAAATTTCGATGATCAGAATTATTGATGATCATTGAATAATTTTGAGAATTTTCACAACATCTACATATTAATGGAATTTATGAGAATTATTCGAGGCAAAATTTTCACAAAATTAATCAATTACCTACGAAAAACAAAATAGAGATCTCGTTAGCGAATGAACAACTCAAAATTTTGAGTATTCAAAGCGGGTTCAGCTGCTGGGGTCTGGGGATCTGCCAGACTCCCCATATTTTAAAATATGCTGAAAAGTTGGGAAAATTGAGGAAAAGCTAAAAAAGTTGTCTAATGGTAATCTGAAAAAAATTAAAAAACTTTTCATAATCTAGAAAATAATTTAGAAAAAATTTGCATGAAAACGCCATCATACCCAATACCAAGCATTATTGCAGGAAATGAACATACCACTAATGCTGAAATTAGTGCGATTTTAAAATTCGCTGAAAGGTCTGAACCTCCTCCTCTTGGTGATTTGAAAAAAATAATAAAATTCCAGCTGCTGAAAGCATTCTTTGCGAAAATTATCGCCCAGACTTCGCTCGAGCTCAATGTACGTTAGTTTATTTTGATACTTTTTCGGAAAAACCTTGAAAAGACGTTGTGACAGTTTGCCAGCCTTTCCCAATGGACCGATAATGTTTCTTTTAAAGTGTAGATGTGTTTTCAAGCATAGAGGTACAAAAATTTCCATTTTTGAGAAAAAATCCAAAATTTCGTATTTTTTCAAGTGTTTTGACAAGTTTTCAACTTTTCTTTAGAAAAAATTTTCAAATTTGAGACACAAAAAATCAAAATTTTGTCATTTTTGCAACATTTTTTGACTTTTTTTAAATTTTTTTGGAAAAAATTTTCAAATTTGGGAAAACAATCTCAAAATTTTGTCATTTTTTGAACGTGTAGCAATTTTTCAACTTCTAGTTCGCTAACCTCTCCCAATGGACTGATTCCGAATTTTTTTTTTCAAAATGATTTTTTTTAAAAGTATAGATGAGTCGTGAAGCTTCAAGGTCCAAAAATTTTCAAATTTGGTTTTAAAGAAATCAAAATTTTGTCATTTTTAAAAAAAAATTTCACTATAAAATTTGATAAAAAAAAATCAAAATTTTGTCATTTTTAAAAAATTTTTGACTTTTTTTTAAATTTTAAATTTTGGGATGAAAAAAAATCAAAATTTTGTCACGTTTAAAACATTTTTTAATTTGGCGATAAGATAAAAATCAAAATTTTGTCATTTTTTAAACATTTTTGAACCTCTTTCAACATTTTTGAAAACATGTAATAAAACCTCATGGTCATGACAGTTTGTCAGCCTTTCCAAATAGACTGATTTTGACAGAAAAAAATCAGAATTTCGTCGGTTTTAATAGTTTTCCTAAAAAGTTGCTCAAATTTACAAAAAAATTTAAAAATGTTCACTAAAAAGTTGGCCAACTAGAAATCTTTGGCCCCCCCCCCCAACAAAAAATATTTTCAATCTATCACTGGATGTAAAATTGAAGGGACCAATGTCCTAACAAAAAATTGAGCCAACACATTAAATCATGAAAATGAGAAATTCCTCGAAAACTGAACAAATTCCTACCTGCCAATTTTTTGCCTGCTTCAAAACTGAAATGGTTATAAAATCAACCTCAGCGAATAAAAAAAATTCTAAAAAAAATAACCATACAAATAAATAGTAAATGCTACTTTGAAAACTGAAAAAAACTTATTCTGAGAATTTTTTACCTTACATCACGATTGAAGGATGTAAGAGCCATTCAAGATAACCAGACTTCAAAAATTTGCATAAAGTCCTTAGCCCCTTCAATTTTGATGTTGGTCAAAAAATCATCCTCGCGAAATTTGTTCGGTTTTCGAGGTAGTACGTATTTCTAAGATTCTTCAATTTTAATGACAAAAAAATGTCCATCCAACTTTTTTTCTCAATGGTACTCGGTCGTATTCAAATTTTGTGTTTGACCATCCACTCAAAAAACACTCAGCTCTCAATATGAGAAAGATTTACAAAATTGTTGCAATCTGATAAAAATTGTAGTTCGGTCAAAAATTTGATACTCACAAAACCTATAAAAATTTTTTAATAAATGCAAAAGTAATTAATTTTTAGTACTTACAAAGTTCATTGAGGAATATGCAACACTTTTTTTTAAATTGGCCGGTTAGTTGAAATTTCAACAATTGAGAAAATCGACTTTGAAAAAAATACGTATCTAATTAATGTTGTGAAATATAATTAAGTTTTTGGAGGAGGTGAATAAGCATTCTAACTCGAATTCCACATTTTCTCCACCTCTAACAGACACGTTTTATCTCATGAATCCAACCCCCTCTCATCCCTCCCCACGATAAAATACAGCGAACAATACGAAGTCGAATTTTTAAACTAACGAATTTTTACCTTTTAGTAAATAATTGACTACCTATTCAAATGTTAAGAGGGGTGGTGAGGAGGGACGATGATACTGAAATATTTCGTATCTCGCAGCACAAAGCTATTATTCTCTTCTAACCTGCTGACACTTCTCTTTTGTTATTCTTGAAATGGAAAGTACAAACAGACGCAGGCACTTTTGAATCAATTTATCAAAATTACCTGCCGGACATCCCCCCTCCCCTTTTCGGCGAGACCTTTACATAATCAAAACACACAACGGCGATAATTCAGTTTACAATTACGATAAATTGCATGTTTCAGCAGGGAATCGATTCGTTTGAAATCAAAACAATAAAACCAATGTGATAGAGAACGAGGTAGATGGGAAGGGGACGCGGTATAGAAAAAGGGCACCCTTGAACTTCAATGGCAAAAGGCGAATCAACTTGGAAAACATTTACCGCCCTTGTTTTCCGTACGCTGCGCAAAGCAAATTCCCGTTTGAAGTTTAAATTTATCCTTTACACGGCGAGTGGAGTTGGGTCACATAGGATGTGGAATTTACGACGACGATGACGTAGAAAACGAGCAGAAATTTTTCACCGTGGTCGATAATTTTGTAGCCGGCTTTATTCGCACAGCGGATTATGTGCCGCTTTTGGAGAGGAAGCTTTGTAAAATTTACCATTTCTCGGCACGTATTCGACACAAAAACCAAAACCGAGCGAGCCTTTTTAAAAGGATTACTTTAATTATCAGCTTTGAATAAGGAATAAGTAGACGTAGGTAGGTCTAGGTAGCTAGGTATTCGAGTAAATGGATTTTTTTTCGGCACCAAATTACTCTCGACTGGTTTATAGAATCTTGAAAGTTTTCGTTTCGATCGATTCGAAAGAAATAAAAAACCCTAGGGACCGAAGTGTCTGAAATGAAAATATTTAAAAGAAAGATGCCAACGTAATTCCCCGAAGAATGCAGATGCCCCAATTTTTTCAAGGTTTCATTCGTGCAAATCTGGCAAGTATCTCGACGGCATTATGAAGAAGAAAACATCGCTACTGCGCGAATCGAATTACCATCGAAATGGAAAATTCGAGTCGAAATTAGCTAAATAATACGTTCGTCGTATTTGGAAAATATTCTCGACTAATTTTCTTAGAAAATTTCCCATCCTCCGACGTCCTCCGTTCATAAATCCTTGATACGACTTATTGACAGCATCAAAGTTGAAGGCGAGCTAAGGTAAATGAAAAACCAACTGTGAAATTAATCTCAGCAGCGAACAGCGAATTGAAACGTCTCTTGTATAAATACGCGTCGAGGAATCTTTACAAAAGCAAAAATAACAAGTATTCTTCAACTTGGAGATTTCATTTCGAGATCGTATACCGTGTTTTTCATTAATTTAAATAACTCGCACGCGCGTTCGCGAGCTTCACACAGATGTCATTTACTAGTAGCTTGACAAAGTATTGTAAACCAAAAGTGGAGATTTTTCAAGTTTCAGCCAACTTTTACAAAAAGTTTTCCATCTCGACAGTTGTGAAAACTGAAGAGCAATTTTAGTACTTTTTTGACGCCAACGATTACGAATTCGCGGTTTTAAAATCATCTTGGAAATGAGTAGAAGTGGAGGGGGGGGGGGGGGTCTTCGAAGTGTTCTTAAATGATAAGGTGTTCCTTCGTCTCTGTTAATCCCGAGGTAGATTTAGGTTCGTTAATTTTTTCTTTATTTTTACATTTTGCCAAGAAATATAATGTACTTTAGAATTAACTAAAATCGAAAAGATTTTCCAACTCAAAAATTTTTCATTTTTTATTTTCTTAATTGCCCTAATTTTCTAATGAACCTTTTTACGAAAATTCGAGCAACGTTTTCTTATCAAAATTTCCTCTTTTTAATCTAGAGTGCTGGTTTATTTACATTATAACGTTCGATTGTGTGCAATATTCAAGTTCGCTGTGGCTGGTTTCAAGGTTTCCAGTGTTTGAAGATCAATCGTCTTGAAAATTTTGTATAAAAAAAAATGCTTTCGTTAGAACGACGAGTGTTTTTATTGATGACGTCTTTCAGATATTACGCATGCTTAAAATGGATCTGAAATCATTCGAGCGATGTTTAAACTATATCAAGTGGAGAGAGTTTTTCCCCACAAAAATAGAGTTTCTGGTTTATGCCGTTTATGGGTGTTATTTCCTGTGGAATTTCTCATTTATTTTATTTTATTTCTACTCAGTGCAATCTGAATTTGAAATTAGATGTATTGTGTATTTTTGTTTGGCTGAAATGCTTCATTTTCAGCACAAAACTTTAAGTATGTTTGAATTTCCAGAATTCGTTGATTCAATTATAATTAATAATAAATTCAAAAAATTACCAAAAATAATTCAAGTTTAAATTCATATTAATAATTTACATTCATACGAGTACCTTTTATAAATTTCATCAAACATTCCAACAAAAAGTCATAACTTGATCAACAATGAATGAAAATTGTATCTATTTCAATAAAGTCAATCACTTCATTAACCCGGGGTTACCACACATGTGACAATTGTCACAGACCGGTTTTTTTCCTTGCGTTGTCGCGGCAGGGGTACGTGACCCAGCAGTATAACTTACCTTGGTACTGGCGCGTCAGTCCTGCCGTCCATCCTGAATGTTGAGCATGTTGCCTACTTTTTTATTTCAAGGGGCAAGGAAAAATTTAAAAATTTAGACTCATTGAAATTACTAATTTTTCTGCCCCTTCCAATTT
>FIZU01046287.1:0-30386 GCA_900064475.1 Pseudococcus longispinus
TTCCGTACTTCCGTGCTACCTCGAGTAAAATCCGTGCTATTTCCGGGTTTTCAGGATTTTCCGTACCCAGTAGACATTCTGAAAACCGGACCAGAAGGACAGTGCCGAAACATGACGATTTTGCTGTAGGAGGGGGGGGGAGAGATTAAAAAAATGCTAACTGAACTGAACTCGAATGCAAGGATGAACCGAAGGGATTTTCTGGGGGAGGGGGGGGGGGGTGTTCACTGAAAATTTTCAAATTTCATCATTTTTTCCAACTTTTCAGTCCTGAAAGGGTTCCAAAGTCCTTAAACTCCTCTAAATACTCCACTGATCCATCGGTCGGTAAATTGAGCCAAAAAAAGTGATTTTAAGCCAAAATTTGGAAAAATGTTTATCAATTTCTCAAACGAAATAAATTTTTAGAGCTTGAACAAAGGGTTTTGAAAGCTGAAATTTTTCCACAGATATTTGAGAAATTCGTGAAATGTTTATTCATCATCTTTGCCGACTTACAGATTGCCCATTTTTCAGATTAATAGTCGAATTGCAGACTTTTTTGTAGATTTGTCGATTACTGCGGGGAGGGGATGGGGTCATCCCTTGCATTCTCTTATTTTGGGCTCTGCAGGAAGAAGGAGGTTCTCAATTAAAATTTCGAAAGTTTTGAATTGTATCTCAAATGTGAATTTTTTCATGACTGGAATCCATTTCTGAGGTAACACGAGGTCAACCCACCGAAGAGGTCCCAAGTGAGGTGAAAAGAAGAGGGGGACCAAAAACCCAAATTTTTCGAGCGAGGTATCAAAGTCGCAGAAAAAATTCCAAATTTCGAATCGAGCCCCCCCCCGCCCCTTGAATTGTGTTCAAGGAGGTGAAAAAAATGAAACAGATATCGATACTGATACTTCACTTCATGTTGTTGAAAAGTTTCAATTTTTTGTCACCCCCCCCCCCCCCCCCCCCAGTTTCAATTTTTTTTCCCCCCCCCCCCCCCCATCTTTCCAGGACACCTTGGGGGTTCAGTCCAAAATTTCCTCGTCATAGATTGAAATTTTCCAAAATTTTGAGTCGAGCCCTGCCAGTTGGGGTGCATTTCACTTTTTTTGGTAAAAAATCTCACTCGAAAGGTTAAGAAACATACATTTTGATGCTTTACCAGATTATGTCGAAAACTTTCGATCTTTGGTCCACTCACCCCCTCCTCCCTCCATTTTTCGAAAGCATCTTTGCGTTTTAACTCAAATTTACTTCATCTGAAATGGTTTTCAGACGTCAAAAACCGTTCCTAAACATTGATATCCTACTAAAAATTTTCCAAAATTTTGAGTCAAGCCCCACCTCCACCCTCTTGCGGTACCTCTTAGTTTTTTTAGTGAAATGACGTCAGAAATGGACTCGAAAAGTCAGAAAACATACCTACATTTCAATATCTTATTTAATAGCGTCAAAAAAATTTGAATTTTGGAACCATCCCCTCACCCCAGGCGGACATATTTTCGGTTAAAGGTCAAAATCACCCCAGAAACGGATTTAGGGACCTCGAAAACCAGAAGCAAACCGAAAATTTTGGAAAAAAGTACTGAAATAGGAACTATTAACGAGATTTAATGTCAATGTCTTGACTCAAAACAGAGAAAATTTCCAGAAGTTGAAATGACATAACTCAAAATGTTTTTTTTTTTTCAAAATTGAATATTAAAAAAAATGTGTCGAGTAAAAACATTCATATTATAGAAAAGTAGATATTTTGAGGTCCTTAAAAATGTATTTGGTCACCTAAAATGGTCAAAAGATTGTGCCCAAAAAAGACGTTCAAAATATAATAATTTCTTTAATTGCCATTTTTCAAAAATTTGTTGTTTTTTACAAACTTTGAAATTTTTGAAACCCCTTATTCAAAAAATTTTGGAACAAATTGAAATATGTATCATCAATTCTACGCAGGTGAAAATTCGTAATCGTGATTTATGTATTTTATTGACGTAGCAAGGAATACGATATAGGTCTAGGCCTAGGCACATCATCATATTTTGTACTCGTAATATCGTCATCGTTAAAGTAATATTTCTACATAACTTTAAGAGGTGAAAACAGTTGGTGAATTTGAACATCTTCCAACAGAGATTGATTAAATCTGCATTCGACTACACTTCACATACTCAAATTCGTCGAATTATACGTATGTTTCGATCTAAAGTGATTTTGATTTCGGCCTTAGGCCTACTTATTGCCTGTAAGTACTAAAATTATAATTTATGTAGTTATTACAATGCTTCTACTGCCTATCGAGCATACTTTTTTCCAAAGAAAATCCCTAAAAACGTTTTACATCGCAGATTTTATTTCATCCACTTCGGCCGCAGGTAAGTCGAAGAAATCAGTAAAACCCACTACAATGAGATCGTTGGTGGAAATAACGAAATCATATTTCAAAAAAGTCAAGACAATGGATACATTACTATATAAACCAGCCCCCATGTTCAACTTATTTTGTAAGTTATATTTCTGTACAGAGATTCTTCATAAAATCATTCAACTTTTATCCTCGTAATGATAATAATGTTACATTTTGCAGGGAAAGTCAGATACTGGACTTGGTTTAGAAGCATCAAATGTACCGAAAAATACAAAGTAATGTTTCGAGAACGTACGTAATAAATACGAGTATCTCCAAAAAGTAATCAATCTATGTGGCATTATTTGTAATGTTTTTGAATCAAAATTTCTCAGACCTTTATTTTCAAAAAAATCTTCAAATTGTTAATTTTTTTTGAAAATATTGGATGGTCTAACCATAAAATGAGCGGAAGATATTTTATAAAGACACATTCTTCTCAAACAATTAACCAAACATATCATTTTTTAGAATATACCAAATTTGTCGGTTATGCCATAAAAGTTTCAAACGATTACGAAGTCCAAATTAACACAATCCAGAATAAACAAGATATGGGTAAAGAAGCAGATAGAAGTGCAGTTTGCAGTACGTGAACTCACTATTTACATACAATCGAATCAATCATTCTGCCTAGCACGTATCAGGTTTAATATTGTATTTTTTTCGTCAAAAATTGATACGTAACTACGATTTTGCTACCATTAGGTTACTACACGAATGAGTTTTTACCCAAATTGACGATAGTCGGATCCGCATGCGTTGATGCAGAAGTTAAAAGACTCGATGGTGATCTTAGACGTAAGTCCCAATCATATATAAATGTGTGAAAAATTTTCAAAACTGCTGAAGCGAATATATAATAATTTTTATGCACTCGCAGGTAATCTGGAGAGATTACACGATACGATTATATCTATACGTGAAAGTAAGCACTTGACTGTTTTTAATATACTTTTAATAAGGATACTCAATTTACGAATTTCTAATCACTGTTGCATTTGTTTGATCTATGTTCAACCTCAAACTACGATTCGATCAGGTAACCGTCCAAAAACACTCAAGTCTATAAAGCCTAAGGCTAAGGCTAAGCCTTGATCATTTGCATACTCTTACCATTTCGAGTTGTTTACCGGATATATTAATGATAATTGATAACTATGTAATGTGCCAATGATGAAATAACCTGAATAATATATTTTTACTTTCGTGAGTTAAAATTTCGAATTTTGCGAATTTATTTAAAGGGGTGGAGGAGGAGAAACGAGGGAAAAATTGGTAATCAAACACATCAATTTCACATAACAACGAATATAGCATTCCACAGCAGAGATGGAGACTCAAACTTATTTTCCTTTTACTCGAAAAGGTGTGATTCAATCTCTCGACAAAAAAACTTATTGCATTTGCCACCCCCCCTCTCAATCACTTTGTAGAAATCTGATCCAAATCAAAAATAACCCCCGGATTCGAAATCAGCGTTATCGAAAACCATGAAATCCATATACATGACGACATATTATCACTTTTCATATTTACCACCCCCACACCCCTCTCCCTCCCACTATTTTTGGAATGATACGCATAAATCTCAAACGATTTTGAATTTCCAAGAATATTTTCAACTTCAAAAAAAATTACCACTCAGTGTTCACTTTGAATGTTTGAGCTAAAATTTGAATAATGGGAGGGGTGGGAAGGGGGAGGGGGTACGAATACGAAAACTGATAAAAATTCTTCATGCATATCGATTTCAAGGGTTTTGAGAGTCTTTAGTTCGAAAATGATACTTGTTGATCGATCAAAATCACCATATGTACGGATTAGTGCCAAGAGATCATATTTTTATACTCAGTGAACCAAAGAGAAATAATCTAAGGTCCATTTTCTCAACAGATATGTTTTTTTTTCAATTCGGGGAAAAAAAGATGGCATCGAGGTAACTTTAGTAACCATTTTTCATACAAAAAGTAACCAACCAAATTCCAATTTTCAAAATTTTCGACTTGGATATGTCTTAAAGCTGAGGATCAAAAGATTTTTTGCTTTGTTATGGCCTCTCGACAATCTGTAATTTTATATAATTTTTTGGACGTAGAAAATTTTAGGTTGTGAAAGTGGTTAAAACATTGTAAAAATCATTAAAATTTTCGCAAGATTCTAAATTTCGATTGTATTGGTCAAAAAATCATAAAAATTATTGGAAATGGTCAAAAATTTCATGAAAATCAACGCAAATATTGTAAAAATTGTTCAAAATGTAATAAAATTGATTGAAATTTCATGAATCGTCTAAATAGCTGTAAAATCATGAAAATTATTGAAAATCTCGAAATGTCACAAAAATCAATCAAAATATGACAAAAAGTATCGAAAAACTAAGAAAATCGTCAAAAATTTTGTAAAAATTGTTAAAAATTTACATAAAAATTATTTTTAATATGACAAAAAATTATCAAAAATCATGAGAATCGACACAAATGATGATATAACTGTCGAAATTTCAACAAAAATCGGTAAAAAATATTGTCAAAACTGCCAAAAAGTCATGAAATTCGTCGACATTTCTCTTCTTTTTTTTTTATCATTTTTACGTAATTTTCAGTAATTTTGTGCAAAAACTTGTGGATTTTGCAAGAAAATATTACCAAATTTTGTAAAAATTGACTTGGAATTTGTAATTTCAAGTAACTTTTGCAGCGGCTAAAATCCGCCAAAAAAAATTTTCGAAAAAATGAACCCAAACTGGTTTTTCAAGGTACAGTAATGGAGGTAGAACCTTTCAGCACAAGGTCATTCAGTGACCGGCACCACGATATATGAGATGGGCAAATGCTTACTATTCGAAGGGGTGATAGTTATACCACACTGTGTGAATTTTCGTCAATTCAACCAAAATTTTGAAAAAATCCAACGATTAACAACACGAAAATAATTTTTAGAAATGAAACATAATGCCCGTCGTTGTATTGCGATCAAAAAACCATGAAAATTGTTGAAAATCTCATTAGAATTATAAAAACTTTCATGAAAATTGACAAAAATATCGTAAAACAGAGTGAAAATTTTTGAAAATCATCCTAAAATGTCTTCAAAACTGCGTTAAGTTTCATAAACATAGGAAAAAAATCACAAAAATGATAAAAAAAAAACATTAAAAAGATGGTGAAAATTGCCAAAAATACACATAAATTGTGAGAAATCGAAAAAATTGTTAAAATTGTTATAAAAATCACAGAAAAATACTGCAAGTGGTACAAAAATCGTAAAAAACTTTGAAATGCTCATGAAAATTTTCACAATTCGGTAAAAAATAAAGCAAAAATGCTGAAAAATTATAAAAATCGTTAAAAATGTGTTCAAAGTAGTAAAAAAAATTTCAAAAATCACGAATACCATATTTAAAATGATTTTTATGATGTTTCAACGTCTTTTAAAATATTTTATTGGGTTGCTCAAAAGTTGAGTACACCTAATCGATTCTGATCGGGGTAGGAAATTATCAGAGGGAATGATGGGTGGTATTCGACAATAAAACCAAAAATGACCACATCTTTCAAAACTTGTGTAAGTACCTTCGTGCCTAAAAACCATCAATATTATACCACTGAGAGGTGTAACCAAGTATAGATTGGTATCCACAATTTTCTCAATTTTTATAAAACTTTGGCTAAAAATAACATCGATTTATGATTCAAGAACTTTCACACTTCGTGAGAGAATCTTGACATAATCTACGAGGAGAAACGGATATCTCATTCAGCATTTCACATCATCGAAGTTCCTGTAATTTTATTCACAATTCGGCTAAGGAAAAGATTTCACGTGGAAAAATTCGATGCAAACCAAACTCAAAGCAATAAAAAGATATTTGCTAAGAAGACCTCGTCTCAATACTCAAAAATCTATTTTTTTATCTTCTGGTATACCGACTTTATGATGAAGTTGAAAACGAATGAAGCAAAAATTGAAAATGTTGAAATTCAATATTCGATTCCTATACCTATACATCAAAATCAACCGAAAAAATTCAATAAATCTTCTATAGTTTACTTCAAAAAAATCATTCAACGTCTGTAACGTACCTACGACCTACGTATTTCTCAAACCAAAAAACATGTTAATACAAGTGAATTCATATGACAAGTATAACATATTGACACTGCAACGAATGGCTTACTTGGGCTTGGAACAATGTAACGTCGTTCACAGTCAAATACTCAAGTAAGTACAACTGACTTCAAAACCAAATCATAAACTTTTCGTATCAAGGTTCGAATGCTAGCAAGATGTTCTCGTTTAAAGTGATTTTATTTTCGAGCATATGTCTAATCATCGTATGTGAGTATAAAAACTCGAATATTTTTAATTTTCATAAAGACCTAAGACGAAATATTTGAGAAAAATTTAATAATTATTAATTTTCACCTAATAGGTTTCATCTGTTTGACTTCGGGTAAGATCTAATAATCCAATTATTGAAGATTTATTATCTTATGTGTTACGATTTTTTTAAAATGTATTTTTGTAATAAACAAAATTTGATTTTTTTAGGAAGATCAACCAGCATAAAATCGTTGGCAGTAAATGCAAAATATTTTTTAAAAAAAGTAAAAAAACTAGATAGTGATTTATCGTTACCAACAGCAATGAAGAAATTCAGTAAATAATAAATTAATTTGTAATCATTACTCAATAGCTTCATGCACTTCCATACGAAGATTGTCACTGAAATTAATCGAAAGCCTATTTTTCGACGCCTAAACAAAAAATATGTATTTATTTATAGGACAATTAAAGTACAGAAGTTGGATGAGAAAGATAAAATGTAAGAAAAGTCAACTCGATAAGTTTTTAGCCGGTGAGTAAGTATATACTTAATACGAGATTTAATCGTATTTTCAAAATATTCTTCCCGATTTCAAATCAGCTCGATTCTATGATTTTTTGTAACTCAAATTCATAAAATTTTTCGTTTTTTTTTTCATCTTCAGAATTTGAAAAATTAGCCTCCTACACCGAAGAAGCCGCCAAAGATTACAGACGTCAAATCAAAAATATCTTACAGACTCGAGAAGTTGGAAAAAATTCCAAGAGAATGGGACTTTGCTGTAAGTGAACGTGTATAAAATCAAATCAAATAATTTATTCGACACAAAGAAATAATCGACGCGTTTTCCCGCCAAAAAATTAAATCTGTACGAATTAGATTATTACCAAAAGAAAATTTTACCCAAATTTACCCTCAAAGGGAGTGCAAGTGGATATAATAAGGTTAAAGAATTGCATCATACGTTTACAAGTATGTAACAATTGGTCAGTTTCGCGAGCATATTCTCGCAATTTGTATTCAAATTGACTTTCTCTGACCAACAGATAACTTGGCATTATTGCACGATGATATCCTAAATATGAGCAAGAGTAAGAACGAATTCACAATTTTGAATTTACCAAAAATAATGTCAATGATTTCTCAATTAACTTTTACCATGTTTTACTTGTTACTTCAACTACAGATAAACAATATGTCTATAAAGAAAAGACCGGCTGTAGTTTCTTTGCTTGCATTCCCATTCCCCTTCCGTTTTAAATACATTACGATGGGCAACATTGGGCCAACACTACGGGTAAGATGTAAGAAGTATGCGTATATTATTCTTAAACTTTATCCACATAGATACGTGTGTAATATTGTATGTTTCACTCGAATAAACTAAAAATTTAAGAACCCTGCGTATTTACTCCGACGAAGATGAAATGGAAAAATTGATAATCAGAAACGCAAAAGATTCACACACCAACTGCTTCTGGATCGTTCCATGAGAAAACGTTGAAACTTTATATTTTCGTTCAACAAAATGTTTTTTCGAGTTTCCCTTCTTACCTTTTGGTCAAAACTCATCTAAATCAAAAACGAACCCCGGATTTGAAATCAGCACCAGTGAAAACCATGAAATCGATATACATGACGATATGTTATCACTTTTCGAAATTACCCCCTCCACAACTCATTACGTCCCCCACCCTATTTTTGAAATTTCATTTTACGAAGTGATATTTTCAAATTAACGGTTTGAAAATTTGAAACTTAATATAATCGTACAAAAATTATAGTAAAATATGAGAGAAAATTCCATTTTTATCAAGTGAAGAGGGGGGAAGGGGGAGGAAGTAAATCAAAAACTGATAACAATCCTTCATGCATATCGATTTCAAGGGTTTTGGGTGCGCTGAGTTCGAAAATGATATCCGTTGGATGATTACGAGCATCATTAAAGAGAAAATTGGCTACAAAGGGAATTTTTCACTATCTTTTAATTTCTGATATGATTTACGGACCCCATTTTTGAAATTTCATCTCATGAAGTGAAATTTTCGAATCAACGACTTGAAACTTTGAAACATATTCTAATACTCGTAGCCGAAAAATTACAGTAAATGGTGTAATTCGATATGAAAAGAGAAAATTAAGGATTTTTCTCAAGTAAGGAGGGGGAATTGTAAAGTTGATAACAACCCTTCATACATATAGATTTCAACGTTTTCGGGGGTGCTGAGTTCAAAAATGATGTTAGTTGGATGAATAAGAGCGTCTTTTAAAATATCATAGAATTTTCCCTGTTTCTCATATTCAAACATAGACATTTTGTCAGACTTTTTTGGACTTTCTGCACTTGAAAAATTTCTGAATTCAAACGAATTTTTAATCTTGGAAACTTTTATAAATTCCAACTATTTCGATTTTAAAAATTTTATGAAGAGGTCAATTCACTTCTGAACTTGGAAAAATTTAGATTGTTTTAAAATTTTCAGGATAACATTGTGTCCGAATCTTGAAACTTACAACTACATAAAGTCGGACATTTTGTCAGCCTGGATTGTGCAGCCAAACTTAGGTCAATAAAAAAATAATTAACTAAGAAGACCTTGCCTCAAAACTCAAATAGTCCCTATTTTTTTCTCTTCAGGTAGGTATATCGATGTTACGATCAAGTTGAAAAATGAATTTAGTAAGAATTGAAAATGTTGAAATTCAATATTCGATACCTACACCCATACTGACGTACATACTTCAAAATCAACCGAAAAAATTCAATAAACATTCTGCGATTCAATGCAAAAGTCATTCAATGCCTGTAATGTAGGTACCTACGACGTACGTATTTTTCAAACCAAATATCAGGTAAATAAAAGTGAATTCATACAAAAAATTTTACATATTTACACTGCAACGAATTTCGCTTACTGGGGTTTGACACAATGTAACATTATTCATTATCAAATACCTATTCAAGTAACTACAACTGTCTTTAAAATCAGACTATAAACTTTTTGTATCGCAAGGTTCGAATACTAGCGAGATGTTCTCGTCTAAGGTGATTTTATTTTCGAGCATATGCCTAATCATTGCATGTGAGTATAAAAATTTTGATTTTTTTCCAATTTTCACAAAGACCGGAGACGAAATATTTGATAATTATTAATTTTCATCTTTATATTAGGCTTCATCTGTTTGACTTCGGGTAAGGTATAATTACGTAATTATTGAAGATTCATTATCTTCCGTGTTACAATTTTTTTTGGAGAGGGATTTCTATTTGTAATAAACCAAATTTGATACTTATAGGAAGATCAACTAGCATAAAATCGTTAGCAGTAAATGCAAAATATTTCCTAAAAAAAGTGAAAAAATTAGACCGTGATTTAAAGTTACCAAAAGCAATGAAGAAATTCAGTAAATAATAAATTAATTAGTAATCATTACTCAGTACCTATTTTTTGACGTCCAAACAAAAAAAAATCTGTATTCATTTATAGGAAAGATAAAGTACAGAAGTTGGATAAGAAAGATAAAGTGTAAAAAAAATCAACTCAATAAGTTTATAGCCGGTGAGTACGCATATAATAAATATCACTGTGGTTTATTTTTTCAAATCAGCTCGATTTTTGAGACTTGAATTCATCGTGCTTTTTTCATCTTCAGAATTTAAAAAATTAACCGACTACACAGAAGAAGTCGCCAAAGATTATAGACGTCAAATCCAAACCATTTTACTGACTCGCGAAGTTGGAAAATATTCCAAGAGACAGGGACTTTGCTGTAAGTGAACTTATATAAAATTAAATCAGATAATTTATCCGACACACGAATGGAAATAATCGAACCGTATTTCCCACAAAAAATTAAATCCGTACGAATTAGATTTTTACCAAACGAAAATTTTACCCAAATTTACCATCAAAGGGAGTGGAAGTGAAAATCTCCGGGTTCACGGATTTCATTATAGGTTTATAAGTATGTAACAATTATGCTGGTTTCACGAGCGTATTCTCGAGACCTGTATTCAAATTGACTCTCTTTGACTAACAGATAACTTGGCATTATTGCACGATGATATTTTGAAAATACAATCGGGTAAGAGAAAGTTCACAATTTTAAATTTACCAAAAAAACGTCAAATGATTTATCAATTAATCCTTACCATTTTTACAGCTAAAAATTATTCCAGTAAAAAAACGACCAGTTGTGGATTTTTTTGCATTCCAATTCCAATTCCCATTTAAACACAATACGATGGGCAACATTGAGGTAACGCTACAGGTAAAATGTCAGATGTATGTGTATATTATTTTTAAGTCTCGCCTACATATAAATACGTGTGTAATATCGCATGTTTCACTCGAATAAATTTAAAATTTAAAAACCCTGCGTATTTACTTCGATGAAGAATTTATAATCACAAATGCAAAAGCTTCACACAGCAACTGATTCTGAATGCTTCAATAATAAGCCGTGTAAAATTTATACTTTCGTTCAACAAAATGTTTTTTCGAGCTTCCTTTCTGATCACCTTGGTCAAAATTTTCATCCAAATCGAAAATGAACCCCGGATTTGAAATCAGCACCAGCGAAAACCATGAAATCCATATACATGACGAAATGTTATCATTTTTCGAAGTTATCCCCTCCACAGCTCCCTACATCCCCACCACATTTTTGAAATTTCACCTTATCAAGTGATATCTTCGAATTAACGACTTGAACATTTGAAACTTATTTCAATTGTACAAAAATTATAGTAAAATATGAGAGAAAATTGAATTTTTTCAAGTGGAGTGAGGGGAGGGGAGGGGGTAAATCAAAAACAGATAACAATCCTTCATGCATATCGATTTCAAGGTTTTTGGATGCGTTAAGTTCGAAAATGATGTCCGTTCGATCATATGTTATCACTTTTCGAAATTTCCCCATCCACAACTCACTACACCCCCACCCCAATTTTGAAATTTCATCTTATAAAGTGATATTTTCGAATTACAATTTGAAAATTCGAAACTTATTTTAATCGTACAAAAATTATACCTAGCAAAATATGAAAGACAATTCTATTTTATTTAAGTGAAGAGGGGTGAGGGGAGGGGGTAAATCAAAAACTGATAAAAATCCTTCATGCATATCGATTTCAAGGGGTTTGGGTGCGCTGAGTTCGAAAATGATGTCCGTTGGATGATTACGAGCACCAGTAAAGGAAAAATAGGCTACAAGGAGAATTTTTCATCATTTTTCAAATTTATCATATGATTTATGGACCCATTTTTGAAATTTCATCTCATGAAGTGATATCTTCGAATTGACGACTCGAGAATTTGAAACTTACTCTATTACTCGTACTTGAAAAATTACAGCAAATAATGTATTTCAATATGATAAAAAAATTGACATTTTTCTCAACTATGGAGGGGTAAGGGGAAGGGGGAATTGTAAAATTGATAAAAATCCTTCATGCATATCGATTTCAAGATTTTCGGGGGTGCTGAGTTCAGAAATGATGTTCGTTGGACGATTACGAGCGTCATTCGGGAAAAAATCGGCTACATGGAAAATTTTACATTGTGAGTTATATTTCTCATGCAACATTTCAGCGTTTTATTGAAAAATGAAAATTTCAACTTTCTTTTCGAAAAGCAACTTTTAAAATGCTTCGATCGATATTTTCGGTTAATAATGATCATTGTGAGTGACTGTAAGATCAACGAGAATAAAAACTTATAGACAAAAAAGGCAAATCATTTGTCAAAAAATGACAAAACTAGATTCCGGATTGAAGCCACCAAGATCAATCAAGAAGATCACTTCCCATCTCTTAAATTTTTCAAAGCAAAACGTCAACACAATCGTGATTATCTACGACACATTTAACGTATTTACTTTACAAAGCATATGACACATGTGCGATTGAAACCATATACCGCCGTCATTGTCGCATACTCAAGAAAGTATACCTCGATTTTCAAGAAATTTTAACAGTTGGTTATACGAATACGTATATTCCCCAAAAACCATTGTAATGCGCATTATAGCAGGTAAAACTTTCATTTGAAAACTAGATCATAAACTTTTCGTATCAAGGTTCGAATGCTAGCAAGATGTTCTCGTTGAAGGTGATTTTAATTTCGAGCATATTTCTAATCATCGCATGTGAGTATAAAAACTTGAATCTTTTCAATCTTTACAAAGGCCTGAGGCAAAATCTTTGGGAAAAATTCAATAATACTTAGCCTATTAATTTTCATTTAATAGGTTTCATCTGTTCGATTTCGGGTAAGTTGAATAGGTCTTTCTGTAATTGTCAAATTATTATCTAATGTGTTACAATTTTTTATTGAAGGGAGGAATTATATTTGTAATAAACCAAATTTTATACTTCAAGGAAAATCGACCAGCATAAGATCGTTGACAGAAAATGCAAAAAAATTTCTAAAAAAAGTAAAAAAACTAGATCGTGGATTAAAGTTACCAGAAGAAATGAAGAAATTCGGTAAAAAAAAAAATTTTAATTAGTAATCATTACACGATACCCTTCTTATACTTTCGTTAGAAGTTTGTCACTAAAATTAAACGAATACCTACGTTTTGACGTCCAAACAAAAAATGTGTATTTATATTTTATAGAAGAAATAAATTACAGAATTGGGATGAGAAAAATAAGGTGTAACAAAGAAGAAATTGACAAGTTCATAGTCGGTGAGTACATATACGTGTATTACACGATAAATATCACTATAATTTATTCAGAATCTATTGCAAGTATTTGGATTATTCATTAAACATGACAAAAATATCACGTCCCGAGATGTAATTGTATTTTCAAAATATTCCCTTCAAATTTCGAATTAGTTGACTTCTATGATTTTTGTACGTGGAATTCATCCAGTTTTTTGTGCCTTTTTTCATCATCAGAACTTGAAAAATTAACCAACTTAACCGAAGCAGTCATTAACGATTACTTAGGTCAATTCCAAACCATCTTACAGACTCGCGAAGTTGGAAACGAGAAAAAGAGAAAAAATCTTTGCAGTATGTGGAACTAGTAAAAATTATAATCAGTTAATTTATCTCAACACACAAAATAATCAACGAATTTTTTTCGAAAATTAAATTTGTACGAATTAGTGATATACCAATTCGATATTTTACCCGAATTTACTCTCGAAGGGAGTGGAAAAGAAAATCTCCAGGTTTATGGATTTCATTATAGGTTTACACGTATGTAACAATTATGTTCGCTCCACTATAATTTTTTCGAAACTCGTATTCAAATAAGCTTTTTTTTCGGCTAACAGGTAACTTCGCAATATTACACGACGAAATCTTCAAGATAAAATCTCGTAAGTGCAAATTCATTATTTTGAATTTACAAAAAATGGACAGATCATTTCTTAAATTAAAATTGCCCATTTTCTACTTGTTACTCAACTACAGCTGAAAAGAAAAAAAAGAAAAAATCCCTTTGCGATCTCTTACCTTGCTTTTCAAGTTAGACATATTACGATTGGAAGCAATGGACCAACACTGACCGTAAGATGGCGAAAGCACATTATTCTTAGTTACAAATAGATACTTATTTAATATATTCGTACGTTTCTTTTTAATAAATTGCAAATTTAAAAAAATATTGCAGCTGTCAGCTTATTTATTTCGATGAATATGAATAAATAGAAAACGAGAAAAATTCATATGTAATCAGCAATGCACGTTAGCAACTGATTCTAGACCCTATGATAGGAAGTGGTCTAATCAAAAATTTGAAGCTATTTTTTCGCATTTTCCACCACCACGAGTCGAAAGTCTCATCTAAACTGAAAATAAACCTCGGATTTGAAATCAGCGTTATCGAAAACCTTGAAATCCATATACATGACGATACGTTATCACTTTTCAAAATTACTACCCCCTACCCCCACCCCATTTTTAAATTTCATCTTCATTTCAAAACACATCTCTGAATTGACAATTTGAAAATTGGAAATTTATTCCAGTCGTAGAAAAGTTACAGTAAATACGTAATTCAATACGGAGGGAGAAAAGTGGGATTTTTCTTAAGGGGGCGAGGGGAGGGGAAAATTCAAAAATTGATAAGAATCCTTCATGCATATCGATTTCAAGGTTTTCGGGCATGCTGAGTTCGAAAATTATACCAGTTTGATGATTACGATCGTTATTTGGGAGAAAATCGACTATATGGAGAGTTTTGAAAATTGGGAATTTATTCCAATTGTAGAAAAATTACAGTAAATGGAGCAATTCAATACGGAGAGAAAAGTGGGATTTTTCTCAAGGGGTGAGGGGAGGGGGAAATTCAAAAATTGATAACAATCCTTCATGCATATCGATTTCAAGGTTTTCGGGTATGCTGAGTTCGAAAATTGTACCAGTTTGACGATTACGATCGTTAGTTAGGAGAAAATCGACTACATGAAAGCTTTTCACTATTTCTTGCATTTCTCATACAACCTATGGACTTGAGATGAATCCTATTAAAATTTCAGGTTCTTGAAGGCAGTCATTTTTTTTTGTGGAGTTCGAAAATTTGTCAAATACATGTTCACGAAAATCACGATGATATTGCATCACCATAAAGTTATGGTCTGATACATAGTACATATTGAAAAAATAAGAGATTTTTCGATTTCTTGGGCGTCAGCATGGGCGACGATACATCTTTCATTTTTTTAAACTTACACAGTCGTAGCACACATGTTCTACATTTGTATTTACACAGTAATAGACATGCCATACCTACACTTGAATTATTGTAACGTCGTAGCTGTTATGAAGTTGAAATACTTGTACAATGTACATCGAATTTCAAGGGATTTTAACATTTGGTGAAACGAGACTACGTGTATTTGCCTCAAGACCACTCTGAGGTTCTGAAAAAGCTGTGAGGAGCTTCAAAGCAGCATGCTCATTCAAATCTCAGTTACCTAATATCAGTTTTTTTGTCATTTAGAATTTTTTTTCACTTCGCAATGTTGAAAAAAACGTCTGGATCTCATCGTAAAACCACCAACTACCCCAAAAAAACTGTCTACATTGCCCTACCATCTTATACGTATGAGCCTCTCTTCTCCTTTCGAATTACCCCCTTCTCCTAAAACCTTCTACCTGAAAACTATTCAGAAACTTATCTCAAGACTTACCTGACTTCGATATATTTTCTTCTAAGTCAGTATTCTGGTAATTTAGAGTTTTTGGGATCAATCAAAATAAAACCGTTGACGGAAAACGAAAAATTATTTTTTTCAAAGTAAAACAACTGGATTCTGCAATGAATCAAAGCTACCAAAATCGAGTGAGAAATTCGGCATCATGTATACGGCATTTTTCAAAGCAAAACGTCAACATAATCCAGAGAATCTACCTACCAACGTTTTACATATTTACACTGCAAAGCATATGGCATCTACCTGGGCTTGAAATCTGGTAACGACGTCATTGTCGTATACTCAAGAAAGTACACGTCGAATTTCGAGGGATTTTAACAGTTGGTTTCACCCCTCCTAAAAACCATAGGTGAAATTTTCATTCGAAAACTAAATCATAAACTTTTCAAATCAACGAAGACTCGACTGCTTGCAAGAAATGTTCTCGTTTAAGGTGCTTTTGATTTCGAGCTTATGTCTAATCATCGCATGTGAGTATTTTTTAGTCGCCACCAATATTTATGGTGCATTTATTGCGAATAATTTAATAATACTTGATAATTTTCACCTTATAGGTTTCATCTGCTCGACTTCGGGTAAGTTAAATAGGATTTTTTGTATTTTTTGAAGATTTATAATTTAATTATTTAATTTCTTTGGGAGAATTTTTACTGGTAATAAGCAAAACTTGATATTTAGGTATAGGAAGAGCAGCAACCAAAATAAAAACATTGGCAGAAAACGCAAAATTGTTTCTAAACGGAGTAAAAAAACTAGATGGTAAATTAAAGTTACCAAAATCGATGAAAAAATTCGGTAATATCTTTGTACAATATCTATAAATTATTTTTATAGCATAATTGTCACCAAAATTGATCGAATACGTTATGTTTTGACGTCATAACTGTAAATAAAATTTGTGTACTTATGCGTAGGAGAAATACGTTACAAAAGATGGATCCGAAACATTAGATGTAGAGGAAGTCAGGTCAAACTGTTTATAGCTGGTGAGTGTTAATGAATATCACTCCTTATATCTGAATTACTGATAATGCCAAATCATCAAAAAACAAAGACCAACACTTCTACATTTATTTCAAATACCTATAAACCAGCTTCTATATTGTTTTCGTCGATTAAATCTATAGGCCTAACCCTTTTCTCGACTACTCTGATCCTCAGAATTTCAAAAACTAGCTGCATACACCGATGAAGTCGTCGACGATTATCTAGCACAATTCAAAGCTCTCTTGAAGACTCGTGAAGTTGGGCAGTATACATCGAGGGATAAACTTTGCAGTACGTAAACTTGTAAAGAATTAAATCAGATAATTTATCCAACACACAAATAATGGACGTTTTTTTTTTCAAACATTCAATTTGCACGAATTAGCGCTTTACCGCAATAAAATTTTACCCAAATTTAAAATCATAGGGAGTGGAAAGAATAATCACCAGGTTGTAGGACTTGATAGCAGGTTTACAAGTACGTAATAATTATGTTGGTTCCTATATCATATTATCGAGATTCGTATTCAAATAAGTTTTTTTTTGGTCAACAGATAAACTAGCAGAATTACACAATGCAATCTTAGATATGCAAACAGGTAAGTGCAAATCCATTATTTTCAATTCACTAAAAAAAATGTCAAATAGTTTCTCAATTAATCCTGACCATGTTTCATTTGTTATATTTCAACTATAGATCAAGTAGAATATACAGAAATCACTTGCAGTTTCTGGGCTTGCTTTTTTGGTGGTTAGGCATAATACGATTGGCAAACAATGCGATAATACTAATGGTAAAATTTCGAATGTACATTATTTTTATCTATAGGTACATAGCTGCTGATTATACGTTTCATTTTAGTAAATTAAAAATTTAAAAACGTTGCATATACTTATTTATTTTGATGCAGAAGAAATAGAAAAAAAGAAAGTCATAAATGCCAAAATCAGTAGCGCATAAATTTCACACAGCAACTGATTTTGGATCCAACGACATAAAGCAAGTAAATCTATCTTTTCGTTGAAAAAAAATGTATTTTTGCACTTCCCTCCACACCCCATCACTCAAAAATCTTTTCTAAACCGAAAATGAACCTCAGATTTGAAAGCAGCACCTTCGAAAACCTTGAAATCCATATACATGACGATACCTTATCACTTTTCAAATTTACCACCCCTGTAACCCCATTTTCAGCCCCTCAATTTCGAAATTCGATCTTCATCTCAATCTTCGAATTAACGACCGTAGGATTTAAAACGCGATCGTGCGAAAAGAAATTTTCAAAGGAGGGCGAGTGTACGGGGGAGGGGAATTCGCATTTCCCCCTCCCCCTCTCATCACTCAAAAATCTCTTCTAAACCGAAAATTAACCCCAGATTTGAAATCAGCACCTTCGAAAACCTTGAAATCCATATACATGACGATACCTTATCACTTTTCAAAATTACCCCCTCCATAATCCACCAACCCCCCCTTTTTCAAAATTTCATCTCCATCTCAAAATGCGAAATTTTCGAATTAGCGAATTGAAATTTTGAAACTTATTCAAATTGTACAAAAATTATAGTAGAATGTAAGAGAAATTTAATTTTTTTCAAGTGTGGAGGGGAGAGGAGTGGGGAGAAATTCGAAAAGTGATAAAAATCCTTCATGCATATCGATTTCAAGGTTTTCGGATATGCTGAGTTCGAAAATGATGTCCATTGGACGATTACAAGCGTCATTTAGGAAGAAATCAGCTACTTGAAGAATTTTTCAACATTTTCTACATTTTTTATATGCAGACATGGCCCAATTCCAAAAAAAGTTTCAAGAGTTACGGTGTTTACTCCGATTTTTCGAAGAGTTGACTCTTTATGAAACCGATGAAGTTGACTCTTTTTTTCCAAGGAGCTAAATAAAAAGAGATAACTCTTTTTCCCAATCCTTCAGTGTTTTCTATTCTCTAAATTGCCTAATTTTTACTATCCTTTTTTGGTATTCCAAAAATCTGGAGGAAAGAGTCGCAAAATTCCAAAAATTAGTTTTTAGAATTCCCCCTGTTTGGTACCAAAAAGATTCAAGTTTCATATTTTAAAGTGGGCAAGAGTGACAATACATCAAATAAGAACAGATTTTCAACATTTTGATACCTCAATTTTTGCACCTCCTCCCGAATTTGGAACCCAAAATCAAAAGTTGCTATTTTTAATGAATTTTGATTCCTGTTACCGATTTTAAAAAATTACTTTCCAACTCCAACAGTAATTTTGTCAAAAAAAAGGTTTCAAAATGAGTTGGAGTAAAAACTCGTTTTATACTCTACATTGTAGAGGTCAACTCTTCGAGATGTTTGTGAAGTTGGCTCTATTTTCGAGCCAGAAAGTTGACTCCAGAATTAAGCCATATCTGTTCATACGATATCTGGACTCAAGATACGACATATATCCAAATTTCAGTGTCTTAAATGTAATAATTTTTTGCCAAGTTCGAAAGTACTGAGAAATTTACTCCGAACGTAATTCGCAATGAAATTTGAAAATTTACACCTGCTCTAAGTTCTCATCTGATACATGATATTGAAAAAAATAAGATCGATTTTTCGATTTTTTGTGCGTCAGAAATCGCAACGTTACCCTACATCTCTCGTTTTTCAAAGTTTACACAATCGTGAGCACGATACGTTTTGCAAATGTCTTTACATTGTAATAAATTGCCATACGTGCACTTGAACCCCTGCGACGTCGAACTAATGTACACTTGAATACTCCGAATTTCAAGAGATGTCAACAGTTGATGAGACGAGAGTGCGTATCACATTTGCCCCATCCTCCCCCACACGATGGAATACATATCGTATAACTTCCATCTGAAACCCACATCAGAAACTTTTCGTACTTATCTCGATACCTGCTAGACTTCAATATGTTCTCGTTCAAGTTGATTTTACTTTCGAGCTTGGGTCTAATCGTCATTTGTAAGTATAAAAAATGAAATCTCTAGTAATCTTTATAAGTAATTTTTGAGAAAAATTTAATATTTGAATAATATCAATTTCTATATCATATAGTTTTAATCTGTTCGAGTTCAGGTAAGTTGACTGAGTTTTTTTTTTGAAAGTTAACTAATGCTTGCAATTGATAATACTTTGATACCTTCGTGACAGGAAAATCAACCAGAATAAAAACGTTGGCAGAAAATGCGAAATTATTTTTCAAAAAAGTGGAAAAACTGGATCGTGGATTGAAGCGACCAAAATCACTTGATAAATTTAGTAATAACCCTTCTTTTTTGTAATATCTAGTTACCTATACCCTTAAAAATTATCAATTAAATTAATCGAATACGTTTTGACGTCTTCATAAAAAATTACCAATGTAGAAAATTTAAACTACTGGACCGGAATGAGAAGAATCAAATCCAATGAAAATCACATTTTATTATTTACAGCTGGTGAGTGCAGTGAATATATTTTTATAGGTTATTTAGAATCAATTGTACGCCTTAAAATCATTACATGAAAAAACTAGTCACTTTTCATTGCTACTTCAAATTAATAATTTTTTAACGGCTATTATATGATTTCTAGAATTGGAAAAATTAATCAATTATACCAACGAAGTTGTCGATAGTTACAAATATCAAATCAATACAATTCTGCAGAAACGCGAATTGGGAAAATATCACGAAAGAGTTGAAGTCTGCAGTATGTTTAAACATTGTTCTAATTTAAAATTAAATTGAATAAGTTTTTATCACGAATGCGATAAAAATCTGATATTTTTTTCAAAAAATCATTCGTACGAATTAGATTTCTCCTACAACAAAATTTTCCCCAAATTCCAAATCAACGGATTTGGAAAGACTATTCCATACGTTGACAACCTTGGAAAAACATTTAGAAGTAGGTACCTAATACCTATTTAACAATTATGTTGGTTCAATTATCATATTTTCGAAACTCGTATACGAACCAGGTTTTTTTTGATTGATAGATAAATTGGGAGAATTATACAATATAATTGCAAACATACCATCAAGTAAGTCAAGAATGTATTGCTTTTTAATTTGAGAAAAAATTGGGAAAAATTTCTTATTTAATCGTGCCAATGTGTTACATGTAAACTTAAACTGTTTACAGGTCAAAAAAAACGAAAAAGGAAAATGAGTTGTACTATTTTCTGCATTCCTATACCTTTTTAATTTTAGGTTTTCGTTAAGACATCATTATGATTGATAACAATGCACCAGACCAATATTAACAATAAAATAACTAATACGTATAATTGTACTTAATTCTTGCCAATAAATTCGTATATCACTTTAAAGCTCTCGACAAAAGATTTCGAATAATATGGATTTTCCTATCAAAAAAAATTCAAAAAATAATAAAATCGCCAATTCTGAATAAATTTTTCAATCTTATGCTCGAAAGATATCTTCATTATTGATTCAATGCAATCTGCCCACCAAAAAATTACTTACTCAAAATATTCCATAAAAAACCAAAAATGAACAATGGATTTGAAATCAGCGATATCGAAAACCTTGAAATCCATATGCATGACGATACCTTATCACTTTTCAAATTTACCACCCCCGTAACCCCATTTTCAGCCACCATTTCAAAATTCGATCCTCATCCCAACATTCCCAACACGCGAAGACCATACGATTTGAAACGAACTCCGATCTAGGAAAAATTACAACAAACGACACAATTCGATCGTGTGAAAGGAAATTTTTAAAGGTGGGGTGAGTGTACGGTGGGAGGGGAATTCGCACTTTCCTCCCCTACTCATCACTCCAAAATCTCCTCTAAACCGAAAATGAACCTCAGATTTGAAATCAGCACCTTCGAAAATCTTGAAATCCATATACATGACGATACGTTATCACTTTTCAAAATTACCCCCTCCACAATGCACTACCCTTCCCCCTTTAAAAATATCATCTTCATTTCAAAACGCGAAGTAGAAATTTTCGAATTGACGGATTGAAAATTTGAAACTAATTCAAATCGAACAAAAATTATAATAAAATGAAAGAGAAAATCCATTTTTTTCAAGTAACGAGGGGATGGGGTGGGGGGGGGGGAGAAATTTGAAAAGTGATAACAATCCTTCATGCATATCGATTTCAAGGTTTTCGGGTGTGCCGAGTTCGAAAATGATGTTCGTAAGACGATTGCGAACGTAGTTTTGAAGAAACCAGCAACAATTTTACACGATTTTCTACATTTTTCATATTACACAATATATAAAATGTCGCAGGAAATATGTGCAAAATTTCAATTATAGGTGATACTTGAAAAGATGAGCAAAAATCATAATAATAATGCTTGGCCTATTTTGCGAATTGAAGGAGCTATGGCAAATCAGTGTAAAAATTTGTTAAGAAAATCATTTTTGATTGGAAAAATGAAAAGTCTAATGAGAGTAAATAATTCTTATGTGAAAAATCCCATAAAAATTCAATTTTAGAGAGAAATGGAAGATGGAAAGTTAATTTTTCATGTATTTTCCTAAAAGGGAAATAATTTTTCATCCAAAACCCAAGTTAGTTGTTGTACACAGGTAGTTACAAGTCTGATGCCACGAACAGTACTTTTATTCATTAGAAAAAAATTAAAACTTGCAGAATTATGTCGATCGAAAGAATAAGATTTACAATTTTCAAGTATCTTTCTACTTCTTTCAATCAACACAGCTCGGAAAGTTTCTTTTTTTTCAATAAAATTCACTTTTGAGCTTCCACATCTCTCTTGAATTAATTTTTTATGAAATTTTCTACTCAAGATTAGCTTTATTTTCATTAAGTGGTTCTAAATTTTTTTTCCAGATTTTTAAGTCAACTAATTGCAGAGATATTTACATTTTTGAGGGCTATCATAGTTGTACACAGAATGGGCTGCCTTACTTTCAATGTTTTCAATCAAAAATTATTTTCATAACGAATTTTCACCTTGATTTGTAATAACTCCTTCAATTCGTCAGATAGGGCACCCATTATTATAACAATTTTTGCTCAAATTCTCGAGTAAAATCTACAGTTGAAATTATGCACTCGTTTCCAGGAATACCAAAAGCTTAATAATCGATTTTTGACCATCTGCAGTTCGTCTTTTGATAAATTTCTGATCATATTCAACATTTCAAGCCATTCTAAGCTACGTTTATAATTACCCTAACTGCCTCGTGTCTTATGCAATTTCCAATTTTACTTTTTTTTCAAAAATTCTTTAAATTTGCTTTCCTACGTCAACATTTGACTGATGAATTAAAAGTATAGGTACTTATCTGAAGACATATTGCATTCAATTTTACAGCGAATGCAATGATTGAAATAATTTTCAGCTCACATACGAACCATTATCATCATTTTTCAAATATAAGTACCAAAAATCGTCCCACACTCCGCATTTTTCACAATAAAATTAAAAAAAAATGTTTCTTGAAAAAAAAACAGACATTTTCCCTAATTTTCACGGTCATAACTTTTCAACGAGTCAAAATTACGATCAATTACCGTTGATTATAAACGTAGCTTAATTCATACTATCAAAACAGAACCCCGAATGTGTCACAGCAACACTTCTACACCGATAGATGACGCCACCATTACATTACATTAGTGATAAATCCCTTCAATATTTCATTTTGCAAGTACGTAGAAATTCAAAATACATTAATGATGATTTTGAACTAGAAACTCAAACCATGAATTACTCAATGGCATTAATACGTCTACAATACAAACAAAATCATGAACCATCGTTCGACAATTTAAACAAAAAACTGACAACATATCGTACGAATGTAGTGTACCTACTTTTTACACATACAACAAGTAGGTACTCGTACACGTAGGTACGTTCAAATTATCGAAAAAAATTTCAAGCCAGTCGTTCTAAATTACATCTCGGACCCACACGTTCGCATATTTCGAAACACTAAATTCGATTCCCATCAATTCCAAAATCATACCGCAAAAAAAAAACACAAACTCTACATCCAAACCAACTAAATTCCAGCCTATAACCACCTACGACGAGTACAGGTCGATACACTTCGGATGGAAATTGCGGTTATGTACATTGCGACCTTTACAAATACGACAAAGAACAATGTAGCATTGCCTTAGGGAAGAATACGAGCACTTATCAATATTTATGCGCAATAATTCCAACTACTATACATATTTGCAAATTGAGATTTGCGTTTTTGCCTTCAATTTAAAGTAAATCAATTCCAGCCCAAGAGAACTTATCAATTTCAAATTACGTAACGTATTAGAAACACGAACGTTTGCGGTGCAAAATGTAGGTACGAGGAGATATTGTAATAAGACTCGATCGATGTATACCTCTCGACCAATGCCAATAGCCTATGTGAACTTGCAAGTCTGTCTACATATAACAATTTATACATATTCATATATCGAATAAGTACACACTATTTTCATCGTAATTAATTTCACACGCCAATGTTAGACCTTCTATTGTATACTTGTATAAAAGTTAACATTGTGTTTGTACACGTAAAAAATTAATTAATCGACACCTAAATTGAGATGTTCAATTACTAGCTAGCTCATTGTTATCGTAACATGATAATCATTCAATGAAATACACATTCTACCGAAAAATTGAAAAATCACCTACAAATCACGCATATAAAAAGATAATCCAGTTTTTCCTGCACATCTAAGTACAACAGGTATCTTTTTTTTTTTGATTTTTTCAATTAAATAGGTCATATTTTTCATACCATAGGTGTCTACACACAAACGTGTATGATTTTCACAGCGCCTCGATAGATACATATTCGAGTACATTATTACAAATTATGCTATAACACAGGAAAACTCCACCGAACGTATTAATAACCAGAAATCACGCTTTAAATGATCTCGTTTTGGTATTGGCATTGACCTAATAAACCGAATATTTATATCGACGACAATAAAGCCCACTTCTTCGCAGTTCTCACTCCCTTTCCTCCTTCTATAAGCAAATAAACAATAGCGTGATTTCCTTCATCGACAATTGGCACGGAAACGATTCGGCGAAGAAACCAGTTCGAGCGGATTTCAAAAATATTCGATCGAAATGTCGTAAAAATTTTATCAATGAAATGAGACGTGAAGATTGAAGGGAAAATTCGTTAGAATTGTCATGAAAATTGTTCAAATGGGGGGGGGGGGACATTCATGAAAAAAAAACGTAATCATTGGAATTTTGTGAAAAATCTCACAAATTGTCATAAAAACAGTTCAAAAGTCACAGAAATTGGTGAATTAATTTGATTGAATAGCAGTAAAGTGAGTTAATATTACAAAAATTGATCAAAATGACAAAATGAGAGGGGAAAAATGTTGAATTTGGACGAAAACTGGTTCAACAGACAGAAAAAAAATTGAAAAATTTATTAATGAAAAAAAAAATGGAATGACAAGGTGCAAACTTTTTATAGATAAAAAAATTTTTAAAAACGCAAAAAATAAAAAAGTTTAATTTTATGTAAAAATTGCAAAAAAAAATGAGAAATTTTATCTTAGAGCAATAAAAATTGATAAGAAAACAAGATTCCGCATCGCTGTAGAAAATTTCAAATTATGGCAAAAATCTTCTTTAACAAAAAATTATTAATTTTAGAGAAAATTTGTTAAAAATTATGAAATGAAGTAAAATAAAATATAATAAATATTCTTAAAAAATGCTCAATGCACCAAAAAATTCTGAAATTTGTTAAAAAAACGAAAACTTTCCAGAATACTACATGAAAAGTGTTGAAAATGCAAGAAAATTTGTTGAAAATGGCCATAAAAATCAATTAAAATTAACGTCAATATCGATAAATCACCATTAAATTAGAATGAAATACCATAAAAAAATACAAAACATCAACAAAACTGTTAAAAATTTGCTAAAATCAAAAAAAACTATGTAAAAATGAATAAAAATACGTAAAGTTGGTAAAAAACAAATTTTTTTCAGAAAATGGCATAAAAATTTATAAAATTTTCACAAAAATAAATATCAGATGTCCACAAATTTCCACGGATGGGGGGGGGGGGGTGATGTAACATTTTTCAGAATAGCAGAAAAATTGTCACAACTTTATAAAAATTCTCAAAAACGACATAGAAACCATAAAAATTCTTAAATTTACATAATAAAATTTTCACAAAATCAAACTTCAAAGTCCACAAATTTTTACCGATTGAAAGGAGGGGGGGAGGAGAAGGAGGATTAATAACATTTTTCAAAACGGCAGAAAAATTTTCACAAGTTTACAAAAATTCTCAAAAACGACATAGAAATGATAAAAGTCCTTGAATTTGCATAAAAAACGAAGTTTTTTTCAGAAAGAAGCATAAAAAGTGTCAAAAACGATAGAAAATTTCTGAAATTTTCACAACATTGATTTGAATTAACCTCAAAGTTGATAAATTATCGATAAATTCGACCCAAAATATCGTAAAAAATTGTCAAAAAGATAATAAAAATAAATTTAAAAAGGTCCTTAAATTCGGTGGAAAATTTTTTTTTTCAAAAAACATGACAAAAAGTGTTAAAATGACAAAAAAAATGGATTTTCACAAGAATTAATCTGAAAAATAGGGTCAAAACGAATAAAATAACATTTAAGTCGGGTAAAATATCGTAAAAAATTTGCAAAACTCAAAAAAATTGTTCAAAAAATATAACGATGAATTTAAAAAAAAAACTAAATTCGGTGAAAAAAAAATTGCTCAAAAAACGTGGCAAAAAATGTTGAAAATGGAAAAAAATTTAATTCGTATGAAAATTGAGTTGAAAAATAACGAAAAAATTGATAAATTACTAGAAGATTTGGATACGATATCGTAAAAAAATTGTAAATTGTCAGAAAATTTATCAAAAACAAAATAAAATTGAGTAAAAAATCCAAAAATTTGATAAAAAGGAAAAAATTTTTCAAAAAGTTGCAGAAAAAGTTAAAAATGAAAAATACTTATTGAACTAAATGTCGAAAAAATTGTGAAAATGCCATATAAATTGCCATAAACGACCTAAAAATAGGATAAAAAAATACAATTTGTTCGAAAAAAAAATCATAGAAAATTTGCAAAGTGCAAAAAAATTTCATGAAAATAGAGTTCGAAATAACAACGAAATCAACATCAAATTTGGGTAAAATATTGTAAAAATAATTTCAAATTGTTAGAAAAATGATCAAAATTTTACAAAAATGTCAAAAATATGATGTATTAATATTATTAAAAAATTAGCAACTTTGATACAATTTCAATTATTTTTACATTTTGAATAAATTTTCAAAAAATTCGAATAATGTTTTGAGTTTTTTTTCTCCATTATAATGATACTTCGGACGACTTTACAACACTGCAATCGACGTTTAATGATATTTTGACAAATTTAACCAACTCACCACATAAAACTACCCCCCCCCCCCTCCCAAAGCCCCAAAAATAGAACCCAATTCACTAAAATCAACCTCCCTCTTCATTCTGACAACAACCCCCATTCAAAAATCAGTCGAAACACTCAACAAAACGTCAAATCCGGCTCAACTCGACCCATCTCTTGCACAATCCCCCTCCTCCACCCCCTTCTACGGTTTTCCGACTCATTTGGCCTTTGGAATTTCACTTCTCATCGTCCGCAATTAACATTTACAGAAACCAGCGCCAGCAGATTAGAAATGGAAATAGCATTTCATTTCGAAAGCTCTATTAAGCGTCACTTTGCATTACAAAAGAAAGACGAGCGCCCAGAGAAGTATCCAAAATCATCCCTCTTCGCCTACGACCATTCACACAACATTACTTACACACATTTCCACCTACTAAATCGGACATCGTTCTATACAAAAGTTTATAGATATACTTAGCAACATGGACGCGGGGTAAGAGGAAGGGCAACCCGTCGTATAACTAGCCGCCACTCAAAGGGAAAAGTGAGATATCAAAGAAGATCGTGTAAAATAACTCCGCGTCTCTTTATCGTCCAAGGAAACAGAATTACGTAGACGATAGATTCGCTGCAGCCATTCAAAAAGGCAGTCGGCTTCTCGTAGCGTATAGAGAAAATCAAACCTTCGACCAAAATTTATAATGGACTCGGTTGAGAGATCTCGTTTCCGCTTCAACGCCGCTTTTCTTCTACTTTGCACGTCTCTCTCGAATTATATGGACATCGTCGTACGTATCACAAAGTAGCCTTTATATACGTATTAGTTAAATTTCGCAGCCTAACACAATTTAACCCATACCGCAGCCCATCACTTTGGCGAGCTAATTTACCTACTCCTTTAGATTTTACAAACAAGAACACCCTCGAGCTTTATTTAAAAGACAAAACGTCAAAGTATAAAGCCTTCTTCGAAATATATCTTCGTCTTTATCGAAGCCTACACCATCGTCAAAAGCTCAAATGCTTTTTGCATCGATATAAATTGGGAAAAAAATTCGCAACTCTGTAGCATCGTAGCTCTTTCAAGTCCTAATGTCTTAATAAGTTCGCCAATATGGCCGCAGGCTTGCAATAAAGTCACTTTGTTGCTGCGACTCGCCGATGTGAATTTTTTGGCAAACGATGGCCTTGGTTAACAGATCTAGATCGCAGATCCGTTTGTAAATCGTATTACGTAACATCGGCGTTGTTTACAAGATACTCAAGTATATGAAAAAAAAAATTGCTAGACGATGTACAAATCAGCCACACGTACGCGGTATAAAATATGGTAATTAATGAAAAATGGAAGTAAAGAGAGAAAAAAACCAAACCTAACGTTTTTAAAGGTGTGATCTCTAACGCTATAGATCGTTGGAACGTGCTAATATTTCATATAACGCTCTCGCAAAGTCAACCGAGAAAGAGAGAATAAATGAAGAAACGCCACCGCCGTCCTCCCGCCGAGACCGCTCAGCTGCGAAACTAGATTATTTATAATGCTAGTCTAGTGCTCCGTATTTATGGTTTATACGTGTAAAATATTCCAGTAATTATAAAATTTTGCAACGCAGAAGGGAAGGAAACCGTCGTAGAAAAAAATGCAAATGCGCGAGGTTTTAACCTTAAAACTTGGTAAAGCGATAATATTGCAACACACAGATTCCACCTACTCGTTCGCTGATTGATTAAATTTTCCATGAGAGGATTTCAAAGGAAAAAGCACAGAATCGAATTTTATTTATTTTTTCGAGAAATGTAAATTTTCCAAAATTTGGAAAAATCATTTCCAAAAAATTAAATGACTATAATGAGACCCTCTTTGAGAAGAATTTTCATTCTAAATTGCTTTTCCAAAAAGATAAGAACATTTTTCAGGGAATCTACAAGTTTTTTTTTTTTTGAAAATGATCGACTTTTCCTCAACTTTTTTCAATTTTTGTTTAAATGTTGATATACCCCCTTCTCCCCACTTTTTAAATTTTTTTGTTCAGATTAACACCCTCATTAGTCACGAGAAAAAAATTCAAAGAATGTATTTTTTATTTAAAGATGAAAATCGCAGAAATTAACTAAAAATGTTGCAAAAGTTGTTCAAATTTTCGTTAAAATCGTCGAAAATACTGCAAAAGTTGTGAAAAAGTGGTGAAAAATGTCTAAAATTATGTAAAAAGTTGTTCAAAATTTCATAATTTTCACAAATTTTTCGAAATGTTCAATAATTATTACGAAATTTCGAACAACTTTTTACATAATTTTAGACAATTTTCATCACTTTTTCACAACTTTTGCAGTATTTTCAACGATTTTAACAAAAATTTATATTTTTCTTTCCTAGAAATTTTTAAAAAAAAATTCTAATTAATAAAATTATAACCAAATCCGAATTTTTCCCAATAAGAGGTCCGAAAAATTTAACCTCGACAATGAATTTACTGACTTTTCCACGACTTCGTAATTTTTAGCGAAATTATTGACTTTTTTTCATGACTTTCTTGACTTATTTTTGAAATCATAGACTTTTCTTTGATTTCCTTGACCTTCATTGACCTATAGACTCTGTAGACACTCTTTTTACTAGATTTTGAAAAAAATAAATACGTGGAAAATCACCTCCAGTTTTTCTATGAAATCCATCAGATTTTTAAAAATTTTCCAATTTATAAATAAATTTTTTTAAATTTGAACATTTCAACTAGAATATATCAGGGGAGGAGGGGAGGGGTTATGGTATAAAAAAGGTGGCATTTTGATAGCATTTTTTACTAGGGCTGCGCTGGACTGTCGATCACTTTTTTCAAATAATCGAGAGAAAAATTTAGTCGACCAATCGATCAATCGAAATAGATTAAAAGACATAAGAAATTTCATGAAAATTGATAGAAATAATCTCAAATGTTGTAAAAGTCAGTAAAATATCGAAAAAAAAATTGAAAAATATAAAAAATTATTTTGAGGTGAAAAATCATAAAAATTGTTCAAAATTAAAAAAAAAATTGAAACTAACAAAATTGAAAATAGTCAGTAAAATGTCGAAAAAAAAATTGAAAAATATAAAAAATTATTCTAAG
>FIZU01046293.1:0-11013 GCA_900064475.1 Pseudococcus longispinus
GCGTCATCTTCAGAAAAGCAAAAACCCGATTTTTTTGTCCATTTTTGCCCCTTAAATGGGTCATTTCTGGTCAAAATTTTTTTTTCTTGAAATATGTCATTAATGACACCAAAATACACCATCAATCAGCATTTGGACAAAATTCGTTTGTTTTTTCCCTTTTTTCTAATTTTCTTTTGAAATACTCGAATGACGCCATTTTGAGGACCCACAGCCTCTTCAAGATAATCTAGGGGCCTAAAAATCATGTCTGAGCTTGTTTCAAATCGATATCTCGCATATACTGCGATTTCAGCAAAATTGAGCCACTTTGATTTTTTTTGCTTTTTTTTGAGAATTGATTGGAAAAATGTTGCGCACATGAAATAAGTTGAAAAAAATCAAAGTTTCTGGGTTTTGCTAAAATTTCAGTATATGAGAGATATCGACTTGAAACAGCCCAGATATGGTTTTTAGGCCCCTAGGCCATCTTGGAGAGATCGCGAGTTCCCAAAATTTCGTATTTGGGTATTTTTAATAAAAATTGGAAAAAAGGGAAAAAATAAACGAATTTGGTATAAATGCAGGTTGGTGGTATATACTGGTGTCATTAATGATAATTTGGTTCAAAAAAATGCCTTCTACCATAATCTGTTAAAGGTATGAAATGAGAAACCGCCATTTAATGTCAATTTATCCAAAAATTGATCATTTTACTTTTAGCGAATTCGACTATTGCAGGGATTCCCTACTTCTTGTCCGGAAACTAACTTCGAATTCGGGTTCAAGAGGTTCAAATTATAATAAAGACATTGTTTCTTGACCAATTGGCCATCCCTACAGGGCTCAAAAAACGAAAAATTGTGATTTTATCTCTGTTTCTACAATAATTGATCATTTTCTACGACATTAATTTCACAACTGTGCCCTCTCTCTACTTTCAATCGAGAAAGTAATCAAGGATTCGAATTCAGAAAGGTCGAATTATATTACAATGATACCAAACATACCTCCCAACATTTCATGCGAAAAAATTAGGGTATTTCCACTCCTAAAACTCCCTCTTGCTAGTCCCTCTAAGGGCAATTTTTGATGTCCCTTCCTCCTTAAAATTCTCCTTTGGTTTATACTATTGGTAAATGAGAAACCACATGTAAACTCGTGTTCAAAAAATAACTATCCTGAGAATAGGAAATTATATGTATATAAAACATTAATTCAGTACATAATTATTACAATACTTCGTGTTCTTTTCATTCAGGGCACGCGAATAATATCTGATGAAAAAGAAGGTATTACCATCGACGGCAGGTATTTAACCATGGCTCGAATTAATAAAACAACCGCAGGAAATTACACATGTGAGACTTACGACAAGGTACGTCGGTTGACCAGCCGCGTATGGAATTTGACTGTTCACGATGTAAGTATACTTACGTATTTTTACATTACACATTTATAATTCCTTCGGTAGTTATACCTAAATGTATGAAAATTCGAGTATTTTGTAATTTTCACTTCTATTTTTTAATCATCCATTTTCCTTATAATTTTTCACAGAAACCAATTAACATAATCACAACAGAAAGTCCTGATTGTCCTAGAGGTAATTCCAAACACATTCATTTAGACACATGTACCTAGGCATGCGTTTAGATATACACAAATTTCGTATGGTAATGACTTTTTAGTGAAAAAAAACACCACCAATAAATCACTAACCATTTCTTTCCTTCGTTTTTGAGTCCATAAGAGCTTTAGAAGACATAATATTCTGCCATATTTTTGATGATACTCAAAACCATCGTGGTTTAGTTTTATATTACAAATAGGGGAAAAAATGAATTTCCAAAAACGACGATTTTATTTTATGATCAACCTGTACTTACTTGGTAAAAACTCGAAAAAAAGCTTTGTATAAATCCCTATGCATAATTTAAAAATTACTGGCATTTTATAAAATCGTGTAAGCGAATTTGAATACAAACTGAATCAGTTTTTTTTTTTTATTATAATCGATATGGAAAGTCGACGTAATTCATGAAGTACATAGGCCAAATGCGAATTAAACTGACACTTGAATGAGCAATTTTTCGCAGGCACTACGAACTTTAGTTTACAACTGAGCAAGAAACATCCAGAAGTATTAATAGACACACACTCAACCGCGGAATTCGTTTGCGAAGTTATACCCAATACAACAGACATACTTCACCTTAGATGGTTTAACGTAGTAAGTAAAACTAAGTTTTTTTTTTCATTCATATATTTTATTCATTATGAAATTTAATTAATAAAACTTTCGTTGTCTTAATCCATTGAGATATGTTTAAATTCATTTGAATCCACTTAGATTTAGAGAGATATAATTATGATATTTGAAATTTCAAAATTTTCATTCCATCATGAAGACAGAATTCAAGTTAGTGCACATACGAATCACATATAGGAAATAATATTAAATCAAAATTACCTACATTTAATTCATATGATTGTGGTATTTCTTACCTACTCATTGAAAAAAAATACATGATTTGATTCTTTTTCCTGTATGAAATTTCGATTTTCATTGATGAAAATTATTTGTACCTTGTGGACAATTGGGCATTCTGTCTACATGATGTAAATTTCATTCATAAAATCTTTCCTGGGCAGTGGGCACAAAAAGGGTGAATGTAAAAATAGCTGCACCCATTTACTTATTATTAGTAGTAATTGGATTCATACAGACTTGAATGGATCCAAGTAGATAACGGCAATTCAAATTTTATAAAAAAAATTTTTAATCAAAGATCTAATTTTTAAAAAAATAGATTCATTTTATTTTTTCACGAATGTTTAAATTTTCATACAGCTTGACGAATTATTTTTAAGTCCTGACGACGGAGTCCACTTCATCGATTCAACTTTGAAAATTGTACAGATTCCAAAATTTTACACTGGAACCAGTTTTAGTTGCGTGGTTGAAACTGAACAAGGCATATTTTGCAGCAATGAACCTAATATAACTGTTTGGAGTGTAAGTATTTCACATGTCTTTGCATCAAATGTACGTACATATGACTCACATGTAGCCCCCTCCCACAGGAATTCAAATTCTTTTTTTAGTTATAGTACAGTTGCAAGCTGAAAAAAGCGCTATTAATGATAGAAGCATGAAAGTTGATATGATGAACTTTGAGACCAAAACAAAATTTCAGAAAACGGGAGCCTCTTCAATTTCTCATAGAGGGCGCGGGGGGAGGAACATTCGAAACGCCAGTCCCAATTGTGTAACTGGGGTGAATAATTTCGACGTTTTTGGGATCGATTATACATATTTCGACCTTCCTGAACACAAATATGGATTGCGGGAAGTGCCCCAAATTTCAAATAAAAAATCCCCCCATTTTTTGCAAATTATGAAAAATACTTGAAAATCGAGAGTTTCCGACCTTTCATCAAACGGAACGGTCAGAATCGAATTTTCAATACTACATTCGTGCAGTACTTCTTAAATAAGATATATAAATATTAAAGTATTTTCAAAGTCCTCACATCTCCTCGTGGGGAGCAGTACGTGCGGCAATTTTCTCAATTTTGACAATTTATCATGTTTTTGCTTTGTAGCGTCTTCAATATGGCAGATAGATAAAATTTTTATATAACTCATTTTTTAGATCTTGATCAGTACTACTAAAATGCTTAAATATAAATTTCACCTACCTGCCATATTGAAGCAACGCGACATTATAATTGATTTTGCGCCTACAATTTGGCAGATAGGCAAAATTAGCATATAACTTATTTTTTAGATTTTGATTATTACTACTAAAATGCTTATGTATGAATTTTGTCTATCTGTCATATTGAAGGCGCTACAAAGCAAAACCATGAAAAATCGTCAAAATTGAGGGTACTTTGAAAGCACGTTTATAACATAAGTTCAAAAAGTGTAAATTATTAGGCTGACAAAAATGTCAAAATTATCTCTGAAAATTTTTCCTAGTCCAAAAAAGTCTGATAAAATGTCTGAAAGTCAACTTTTCAGTTCAAAAAGTCCAAATTGTTTGTCTGACAAAATGTCTAAAAGTCAGCATTATATTTCAAATTTTATAAATTCAAAAAGTCAATGGAAATCTGAAAATTTTTCAAAGTCTAAAAAAGTCTGACAAAATGCCTAAAAGTCATCTTCACGAACTTTTGTCACGCCGACTTCTAGACATTATGTCAGACTTTTTTGGACGCGGAAAAATTTTAAGATTTATATTGACTTTTTGAGCTTGGAAAATTTCCGGAGATTGCTGACTTTTAGACATTTTGTCAGACAAATAATTTGGACTTTTTCAACTTAAACAAATTTTATAAATCAGGGTTCGCTGACAATTACTGAAACGCGTCGTGCATGTAAACTGAAGGGTATTTCAAAATTTTGAAAAAAATCAGCCATATCACCCCCCCTCCAAATAATTGTTAAAATTTTTTAAAAATTTCAAAGTACAAAAAAATTGAAAAAATTTCCACAAATGTACCCACGTAGTGCCTACAATCTGTGAAAATTTCTGAATTTTCTACCCATCCTCTCCAAAGATATCCTAAATTGAAATTTTTATACAGGGGGTGACAATTCAGGATCGGTGAAGAGTTTTTACATGAGGGGTAACATTTAGGACAACTTTCGAGGAAATTTGGGTGAAAGGTCGCTTATCAGGGAAGGCCCTTTTTAATGAATTTTTGAAATTTTATATTTTTTTTGCTTCAAATTCCATTGCATATTTTAGAGTTATTTCAAGACCTTTTACGTACCCCTCTTTCTTTCGAAATTTTGTGACCAAAAATCACATTTTCCGTACTTTTAATTGAAAACTCGTTTTTGAATATTTTTAGGCGAAAATCAAAGCTTTTGAACGTGGATATTTTTTATGGCTGGGGTAATTGTCAAAAAAGAGGGACCCAAATGTACACCAAAAAAAATTGAAGACCATTGACATAAATAAAATCGATATAACAGCGTAATGTGAAATTTTAAATTAGAAGCGTTGAGCAAGTGTTTTTTTCAACATTCGAGCCATTTTTCTTTCTCAGAACGTCTATTTTTGGACAAAAAAAAAATGATGTTCTCATAAAAAAAGGCGTTTTTGTAGCAGTGATTTTTCGTCAATAATTGTCTAATTATTTGTTCGACAAAATTTTTAAGAGTGAACATTATCTATGAAATTTTCCAATTCCAAAAAGTCATTGAAAATCTGAAAATTTTTCCAAGTCCAAAAAAGTTTGACAAAAAGTCTCAAAATCAGTGTGACGATTTTTCGTGTCGGAATTTCGTGATTCGAAAATTATTTCGTTCAAAAAAGTCTGACAAAATATCTGAAATTCAACATGATTTCTAAAATTTTCAAAAACCAAAAAGTTAGTGAAAATGTGAGAATTTTTCCAAGTTCAAAAAAGTGTGACAAAATGTCTAGAAAAGTCAGGGTGAAGGAATTTCACGTTGGATTTTCCTGTCGGAATTTCCGTGATGTTGTAACCTTTAGAAAGTACTTACCTATTCGAAAAAAAGTCAGTTCTGCGTAATTGCAGTGGTCCTATCATTCTCATAAATAAAGTAGTTTTCAATTTTAAAGTAACCATTTCGAAAAGACGCATAATATCAGAATATTTTTCAGACAAACGGCACTAGTGAAGCGGAACATTGGCTTAAACAACGCGAGAGACAGGTAAGCGAATACCCGAACGAATAAGTATTCAACACTTTTTATTCTTCATTTTTAACGGATTGTCTTTTTTTTTTTTCAATTCCAACAGAAACGAAGTAATGATACATAACAGATATTAGAGACATAAGATAACATCAAATAGAAAGTAGTTGATTCGAGTACTTCGAATGTAATCCATGCACCTCTCTTCAAAAATAGGCTATGCGATAAGTGTTGAGCTGTTAACACAAAATAGTCAATTTCACCAGCCTTGCGAAAAATTATATTTACTCGAAATAATAATTTTTTCCAATAAAAAAACGATACGCGAATCAAGCAATTCTCATTATAAATTATCATTCTAAGAACATTTCACTATTTCCATTTTTCTCCACAGTTCCACCAACCTTACGCGTAAAACTGGCAGGTAAACTGAGTTTGCGTCATATCAATGAATTTGACGACGTCAATTTGACCTGTATCCCTGAAGTTCTATCCAATACAACGATCATATATAAATTTTCTTGGTTCTATAATGTATGACTATAAAACAAAAACATTATACTCGCGAGTTAAAAAATTCATATTTTTGTACGTAATACTTTCGTTTACTGTGTTCTCAGGGTAGGGTTTTATTCCCAAATGCTAAATTGGGCATCGCATTTAATAATTCAACTCTATCACTGAAAAGTATTGCGAAAACATCCTCTGGAAAATATATTTGTCAGGCTCATACCAACAAAGATTATTTATACAGTGACCCTACACCAATACTAGTTAGAGATGTAAGTATTCAGGCCTTTTTATACCTACAAAAGCGTAGAAATTTAAACATTTTGTCATGTTCATCTTTATTTTTTTCAAACGACATTAATTTTATCATTTATCGCAGATTACTGATATTGCGTGTGATGCGAATTACGATAACTTGGAATTAGAGACAGGTAATTATCATTATGTACCTAACGTGATATATGATTTAAGCAAAACGAGAAAAACATCATTTTTCTGTCTATTCGGAAATAGACAATCGCACCATATGTGATTCAATTGTTGTCCAAATACTTATAATCGTAAGAAGAATTTTATAAAATGTGAAACAAATTCTCGAAACGTCAAAAATTTGTTGATATCTACTACAAAAAAAAAAAAATTGTTCAAACTTCAGAGATTGGCAAAAATTTTTGATTTTGTTCTAAGAAATGTTAAAAATGTCCTGAAATAATTCGAAATTTCGAAAAAATTATTTTTAGTCGATTTTTGCGAAAGTTCGACAACTTTTAACAAACTTTCATAATCTTTTGCATAAATTTTGCGAAAAATTGAAATATTTTAGATGAAATTCTATCAATTTTACCTCGCGTTACTTTTATAAAATTCCAAAGAAAATCCAATCATTGTTCAGCCATTTTTAACGAATATCATCTCGTTATCAAAAACTTTTGAGATAATAATTTAAAGTAATTTTATTGACGTTTATCAAATTTTGTCCAAACCGTTGAAATTGTCATAGAAATTGGTAAAAAATTTGTTGGAATTGGCATAGAATCACGAAAACTGTAGAAAATCTCATAAAAATTGCCAACTTTTGCAAAAATGAAAAAAACATAAAAAATTTTAGAAATCGTCGAAAATGTTGTTGAATTGATTAAAAATATCATGAAAATCCGTAAAAAAAAGTCTCCGTCATTTCAACTGAATTTTTCAAGTACATACTTGAAGACTCGATGATTGAAATTTTCTTGACATTTTTCAAGTTCAAAGAGTCTAAATTGTTTAGTTAACAAAATGTCTAAAAGTCAGAATTATCTCTAAAAATTTTCAAGTCCCAATAGAAATCAAAAAAATTTTCCAAGTCCAAAAAAGTCTGAAAATCAACGTAATGGACATTTTCCAAATCTAAGAAGTCTGCCTGTTATCAAAAAGTTACCCTGATTTTTTTAAATTCCAAAAAATTTAATTATTTGTCTGAAAAAATTTCTAAAAGTCAGCATTATAGCTCTGAAAATTTTCAAAGTCCAAAAAAATCTGACAAAATGTCTGAAAGTCAATTTTTTAAGTTCAAAAAGTCTAAATTGGTTGTCTGACAAAATGTCTAAAAGTTAAGTTTTTATATCCAAAAAGTCAGAATCGTTTGTCTGACGAAAAGTCTAAAAGTCAGCATTACCTTTGAAAATTTTTTAAATCCAAAAAGTCAATAGAAATCTGAAAATTTTTCCAAGTCCAAAAAAGTGTGACAAAATGTCTAAAAACTTATCTTCGCGAAATTTCGCCACCTTTTTCGCGGAATTGCCCATAGCAAAAGCATATCAAATGCTAAAAAAAAAATTCAAGAAATCATGAAAATTGTTGTAATCGTCATAAAAAAAGAGTAAAAATATTCATAAAATTTGGCAATTTGTCAAAAATATCGTAAAAATTGATAAAATATTCATAAAAATTATTTTAAATGTGAATAAAGTGATCAAAAAAACATGAAAATTGTTGAAAATGTCGTTGTAATTATCGAAAGTTTTACAAAAACCAGAAAAAATATTGTAAAAATGGTCAAAAAATTGTGAGATCAATTGAAAATTCTTGAAAACTGCTAGAATTTCTATAACATTTCTCAAAATTTTCATAATTTTCTACCATTGTTTCGTTACTATTACTGGATTTTTATGAAAATTTTGTGAATTCTGCACCTTATTTTTACGACATTTCACAACCACTTTTACAACATTTTCCAACCATTTTTCGGAATATTTTCACAATATTCATGAGATTTTCGATAATTTTTATGTTTTTTGACCTTTTCAACGAAATTTTTTCTGATTTTCATGAGAAGTTGTAAAATTTTAGCGACATTTTTGACAGTTTTCATGATGTCTTGGCAGTTTTTACAATATTTTGAAAGTTTTTTTACTTTTAACGACCTTTTCGATAATTTTAATGATTTATTGACAGTTTTTTACAATGCTTTAATCGTTTATGTGAAAATTTGACCATATAAACTAAATTTTCGACGATTTTCATGATTTGTCGGCAATTTATAACCACATTTTTGATATTTTTCTAATTTCAATATTTTTTCACAACTGAGACTTTTGACAACTTCTTAAGCCTTTAAACATCTTTAATACGATTTCATCGAAGTTCATAACGAACTTTAACAATTTTTCTCGAGTTTGAAACATTTAATGACGTATTCAGATAACCAAGCAATGTTCTATAAAATTTCCATAAACTCGCTTTGATGAAATGTAACATAATTACTTAATTAGTCCATCATTTTAAACATGTTTCGAGCCTTCGAGGCATTTTCGGATAAAATTTGTCAACTTTTCCAACATTTTGAAGGATTTTTCCAAGCAATTCTCTTGATCTAACACTGGTATTAATCGGATGAGCCAAAGCGTCGTAATACTTTCATGAACCTAACTGGCAACTATAATTAATTTTTTTTGCAGCCCCTCCGAATGTGACTATACAACTGGGAGGCAAAAACGTTACGAGTTTTCAGCAATTTGACAGGGTGATTCTCATTTGTAATGTTGAACGCAATACAACAGGAACACACACAATTAGATGGTTTCTTGAAGTGAGTAGAGCGAATTAATACATTTAAAATCTTAACACCAAACATTCGCACCGAAATGGGAACCCGCATAAAATATCGAAGCACACGATCATAGTTGAAAAAAACTCATCTGACAAGGAAACAACTTCGAGAAAATAAAAAAGATGCACAATCCTCCTCCCAAATTTTACTCTTCTTCATCACGAATCGTTTGTCCGGTTTCAAAATTTTGCCATTTATATACGAGGCGAGGTAAAATTCCAATGAGTAAGTGATATTTTGGATTCCAAAGTAGTGGGCTAGCTAGAATTTTGGTTTGGAAGGCTTCTTGGGGATGATGCCCTTTGTACAGCATGGTTTTCCTTTAAACTCTCTCTTGAGAAGTAAAAAACTTAATGAGCATATTAACTTTTCATACAGAGCAGGATAGTACGTGGAAACGTTAAAGCCGGTATCATCTTTCATCGCTATCGTTCAGTTCTTGAACTACCACGAATTGAAATGTACTCCAAAGGAACATACATTTGTCAAGTGGAAACCGAGCAAGGCCTTACATACAGTAATTTGATGCCAATTCATATTGAAGAAGTAAGCATTCACATATCTATACACGCAGAATATAAAAATTAAAAGAACTATTCCGCGATTTCCATTTCTAACGCTTTTTCTTTTTCATTTTTCCAACAGAAACTTTACAACCCGACAAATAAAAAAGGTAATGAATCATACAAACATAGATCTAGTGGTTGTAGTCGATTCGAGTAACTCAGGTCAAGTATCTTTCTTCAAAATACGCGAGGAATGTAGAATTGGGCCACCATAATCGAGAATTTTTGTTAATTAAACACCAAATGAGCAGTACGAGAGAAATAGTAATTTTCTTAGGGTGAAAGATAGTATTCGAATCGATTTTAGATAATCGTTTATATTATTGGAAAATTTTAATATTTATTAAATTAAAAACCTGGACCTACTAACTACAATCGGTTAATCTTTCTACAGTCAAAGTCGGCTTAACACTACAGCTGGGAGATGGAATAAAAGCTGATAACATTCAAGAATCTGACGACGTATATTTGGTTTGCTTACTTAAACCGAAAATTATAAATATTCGTGAACTTATATGGACATGCGACGTAAGTAAATTCAGCCAACTACATGAATTGTTTTAGTCCAGTTACTAAACAACGGCTATCAAAATTGAAGTCATCGGATTTTTTTCAACTTATTCCCATGTAGAATTTTTTTGAAGTAAAAAAACTTAATTAGTTAGGTAATTCTTGAAAAAGAGCAAAAAAAATCAACTTTTCTCAATTTTTGCTGAAATTGCAGTAAATGAGAGATATCAACTTGAAACAAGTCCAGACATGATTTTTAGGCCTCTAGGTCATCTTTAAGAGTTTGTGGGTTCTCGAAATGGTGTCATTCGAGTATTTTTAAAGAAAATTGAAAAAAAAGGAAAAAATGAACGAATTTGGTCTAAATGTAGGTTCATGGTGTATTTTGGTGTCATTTATATTTAAAGAAAAAAAAATTCGATCATAAATGACCCATTTAAGAGGGAAAAATAGACAAAAAAATTGTTTTTTTGCATTTTTGAAGATGACGCACCACGATATCAAGTTCTAAAAAAATATGAAGTTGTGCATCTAGACTGAGTACACAATATATATTTTTTTCAGAATTGCGCCTCCTCAAGGGGTTACCAAAATGACCCTTGGAAAGCTTAAAATGTCCATTAGACCTTGAAAAAGTGCTCGAAATTTTTTTCAAAAAATTCCAAAAATCACCCTTGATACT
>FIZU01046296.1:0-20494 GCA_900064475.1 Pseudococcus longispinus
TTTTTTTTTTTCAAAAATGACCCCCCCCCCCCCGCCCAAATGGTCATACAAAATAAGGATTTGGTCATGCAAAAGTCATACTTTTGGAATTTCAAATTCCTGTAGAAACCACGCAATGTTTCTTGCATTTTAAAAACAATAAATTTTTGTTTCATGTATAAATTTTTACGTTATTTTCAACTATTTTGATCGAAGTTGTAGCAATTTTTGCAAAATTTCCAACAATTTTGATGTTGAATGTTAATTTTTCCAACATTCATAAATAGACCTCTGAATTTTATGCAAAAGAAAATCTCAAAATATGCTAAAATACTCATTTTTGATCAGGTCTGAGTCAGGTCGGTCGAAAAAAAAAAAATTTCAAAATTTTTTTTCAGATTTTTACTAGGCGCCAGAAAAAAAATTGTCAGGTCTGAGTCTGGTCAGTCAGCCCGGTCAGGTCTGCCTAAACATGTAAAAACTTGAGAAAATCAAAATGTGTGTCTATGAAAATTATTTTTTGTACTGAAAACCCTAAACAATAAAACATTGAAATAAAACGAAAAATCGAGCAGCAAAAATCGAAAAAAAATTTGATTCAAATTTGAATACTTTTTGGTGGAATTTTTTACAGTTTTGCAATTTTGGCAGCCAAAATATGCCCAAAAATCAATTACCTACTTCGGCCTGATTTTGCCAAAACCTCAAAATATGCCAGAAAAAAAGCGAAAACATGTCGAAATATGCTGAAATATGCTCTTTTCGCTCCCTAAAATATGCATTTTGGGTTGAAATATGCAAAATGAAATTGGCTCATTCGTCAGAAAATTTTATGAATCGTATAGATCCTTTGAAATATTCACTTTTTCTCCACCATACACAATGATATGCAATTTCATAAAATTATCAGCTCGGCAGCATCCACTGGAAATACAGCAATCCAACTTCTGTGCTGAGTAGAAGATTTTGGCTTTTACTCTTTGTTTGAATACGTCCGAAATTATTGTGCTACGAGAGAAAAGTAGCAGGTATTTCGAGTCCCTAATCAATATGGCAACTATTGTCGTATTTCTTCAAAGTATAAATTATTCAGCTAAAAGGTCAAGAACAGGCGAGGAAAAGTCGGATGGACAAGATGTTAATACGTAATTTGGCAAAAGACTCGGCCAATAATGATGACTAGTAGGTACTCGTATAATAGTCATCATTAGGTTCATCTACTCTATGGCATGTCTCTGACATCAAATTGAATTGGCCAATAAGCCGATGGGTTTCGATTGGAATCAGTCTGCTGTTGGAGGTATGAGCCATCACCGCATAAAGCCAGGTATACTCGTAGTCGTAGATTTTTATGGGTCAACGTATCGCGGTATGCATGTCTGAAAGAATTCAGCGCACGAGTGGATGAACGATGGACTGGAAGAAGGTATCCTGCGCAAATGGTGCAGTCGATTTTTCATCATTAAAGAGAAATTAATGGAAAATAGTGCGCGAGGTGAGACGAGGTGATTAATCGAACGATAATGATATTTTTGCAAGTCGCCGCTCGGCGGCTATTTGCAAGCCCACGTGTGTATTGTATTTATACAATCCTTTAGTATATAGCGTATCTTCCTACGAACCTTCTTCTGTTGGTTTACAGACGGTTGACCCTTCTGACCTTGCCTCGGGTGTAATTTGCCCGTTCCCATGCTTCATATTCCAAGGCCAAACACGCCAAAATTACAATACCCGAAGTTGTTACGATTTTTTTTCTGGCTCATGTTCTCTCTTTCTTACTCTCTGTCTTTTACTTTACTCGCACGCCGGAGTATACTGGATACAACTCGATTAAATCTCGGATACGAGCAGGTGACCGAGGAATCGATTCGACGAATGAATGAATTGGGATTTTTTTGCTTTATTTTACTATTAATAGATGAGAAGATTTAACCTGTAATGATGTTTTTCTTTACTTTTTTTTGTTACAGGTAAGAATCGAATGAAATTCAATTGAGATATGGATGTTGTGTGTATGGGTCGATGACAGCCCATGGAGAAGCTTTTGTCGCTGACAGTCACTGACTTCGGTATTGTACCTATAATTGCTCGACGTCTGGTGTTCGTGAATTGGTAAACAATGTAATACCGCATGATTCGAATCTAATTAGTGGTATGAGGAACACGTGCGAGAGAGATTTTGTTCGTGGTTGGCGAAGAGAGCAGCGATCTGGGGTTTGGAGTTGGGAAATGATGTTTTGCCAAAGAATGTATGTGCATCTGCAAGTTCAAAGGAGAGTGGTTTGAAAGAAGTTGATTGTAGTGTGAGGGTATTTAGGGTCAGGTGATTTTTAGTGGATAGCAGGGAATCACTGAACTCAGTTTCAGAAGGAAATGAACCAGATGTGATCAATTTTTAGGGTTCTCCAATTTTTGATGGAAATTTGTTTGAATCTTCATTCAGAAGGGATTTATTTACCAAAGATTGAAAATTACTGAACCGGTTCCAAAAATATCCTGAAAGATGACCAATCTACAGTATGAAATGTGCTTAAGGGATTTCAGATGGGTCTGCGAACACTGTATATTGACAACTGGCTGGAGAATTGGGAACCATTGAACTGGTTTTGTGAACATACGAGTTGGGCTCATTGAAACTATCCCTAGATGCTCTAATTATTGGTATCTCGATTCAAAAAAACAAAGGAGGAACAGGTTCATGATTTATGACTTTTTCTGGAATCAAAGTCAGAAGGTTGAATATGAACTTTTTGGGCCCTGGGCCCAAATAATTGGTGGAGACCTCTTGAAATAGCCACAGAAGGAACAACATCTTCAGTATTCTTTTTTCAAATTTGAAAGTCAAAAATTTAGATGGAAACTCTGTGCAGCCTTCATTCAAATGAACATATCGATGAAGTAATGTAGCCAGATTGCCATTTTAGGAAGCGGGAATTAGCCAAAAAAAGGTGATTTCACGCAAAGTTTTCAAAGATATCAATTATTTTGTTAAAGTACTGAGAGTTATTGGGTTCGAGCGAAGCAAGTGTGAAAATTTTTCCAGAAAATTGCTTTCGAAAGCTGAATTTTCATCATTTAGATGGATAGATCTGAACGTACAAAATCTCTTGAAATTTTCAAATAATTTGGTGGAGGACTCTTATGGTAGAGATCCTGGGGCCAATGGTCTCACTGTTCTCTAAATGTAGTCCTGGTAGGAGAACTTGGAGAACGCTGCTGAACATGATGACAGCAGATATGTGGTTTTTTAATCTGTAAATCATGAGTGTCATATGATAAGATTTAGATTATTGGCTCTCTTTTCAATATTGACTCATCTTTTAAGTTGGATCTCGCGTTTTATCAAACTTTGTAGTGGCAAAGCTGTGGTTTCTATCAACTCCAAACATTATGGTAGCAGAGCTGTGATTTTTTAAACCGTGAACAAGATACTAGTTTTTGATTCCCCATGATAACCCATCTCTCAAGATTCTCACATGGTCTTTTAACGAATCAAAAGGTAGCAACAGAAAGTGAAAGCTAAACGACTTCAACTTTTGACTTTCAGTCCCTGTTTCTGTTGTAACCACTTAGTTTTTCAAATGATCTTTTTCAAATGGGATGGTAGCAGAGCTGTGGTTTCTGTTATTACTTTCAAACAATGATGGTAAAGCTGAAGATTGTAGACTCATGCTCAAGTTCTCATTGCTTGATTCTCCGTCTTGGTAAATTATTCTTTGGGTCCTTCAAATGGACTTTTTTCGAACGTGAAACGTGACGGTAGCAGGGCTGTGGTTTCTAAATCCAGTATCGCACTCTCAATATTTGATACCTTTTTCGGGTAACTCATGCCGTGGGTCTCAAGGGCAGTCTGCTTTTTGTATGTGATGACACTGTGACAGAAGAACTGCAATATCTGTCATTGTCATTATTTTCAAACATGATGGTTGCAGAGCTGTGGTTTTTAGACCCATATCATATTCCTAATGAGTTGATACTTTTTTCTGATAACTGAAACCTTATGCCCCAGGTCTCACAGGTAGTCTTTTGTGTATGTGATGGCAGCAGAACTATGATTTCTGTCATTCTTTTCTAACACGATGGTAGTAGTGCTGTGGTTTCCAGAACCGTTATCATATCTCAAAAGCATAATCCTCCTGCTTTTGTAGCTCATCTCACCAGTCTCTTGGACCATCTTTTATCACTGTAAAGCAATCAATATCGAAGAGATACTCCCATCATCGTGTTCTGCCAAGATCCGCAAAATGATAACAGGCATTTCACGGCGCGCAAATACATGATAACCCGAGCAATAGAGCGAAACGACATGCAGTCGAATTAATAGCTCCTGCCGTGTTCGGTTTTGGTATCGGTGTTTGTTCAAAAAGCGTGAAAAAACAGTGCGGCGTCTAGCTCGACTAACAGTTCAGGAGTTCACCTAGTTGCGGACAGTTCACGGGAAATTATGTAATTTGGCTGATCGACGTTACACGTTGAATCTACCTCTATGTAGTCGATTTACCGATCCGATAAAAATAGGGTTTTGTGCACCATCAGTCGAAAAAACATAATATACGGGCTGGCGGCCTTGGCAATCGATCGAATTAATGCAACTGCATTTCTCCTTGATTAGGTGCGAATCATTTCGGCCTTATTGGCTGGCTGGATCGAGAGTACGTGTCTGGGGTGACGGTGTGAGATTATTTATGGCCAACATTTGAAAATTAAAGTCTAATTCCAAGGTATGATGGTTATTCGTGAAGGTTGCTTTATTCAATTACCAGAGACAATCTTTTACCCCAATTCTCACGTTATTTTATACACTTATTCGCGTATTTCGCCCCATTTTACCATGAAAGTTTTATTAGGATATGCGATGAAGTAACCCAACGAGATGAGCTTTTATCACGTTCGCTGTGGCTACCCTAGCTCGATCGTGTGACACATTTACATACTGATTCGTTATTATAGAGGAAACGTCGACGACGACGACTGACTTCGAGTGTATTTGTGACATGGCGAGTTCACCGTTGTCATCGTAGTCGTAAATATGCTAAGACTCGATGTAGAGGGAAAAATTTCATCGTTGTGGAAAAATTCTTATCGTAAATTTACGACGATCGAGGATCATGTATACTCGACCAGTTACCTGTAATGTCGCGACCGGAATATCTGGACATTCGAATGCACCAGCACCGGTACGGCGAGCAAAAACAACAGCGAATGTACGGTCGATACCTATGGCATAGGACGAAGCGCCCCAACAGAGCACCACGCGGCAATACCGACTCTCGCATAATTTAAATAGTAAAAACCGGATATCAAACGAAAATGGTAACGACCTGGAAAATAAGATGCACGCGAATCCACTTTTTCTTCGCTTCCTTACCGTCTGTCGAAAGAAACGACCGAATAAAGAAAGAATAAAAAGGAGGAAAGAAAAAAATCATCGTCGACGTAGTAGCCAGGAAAACGCATACACGGTGCATAATGTAGGTCATGCCGGTGATCATCTTTTTCTTCTTTTTTATCATGATTTTTTTTATAACGACACTATCATTTGACTCTTTTTTGCCGGCAGTAAAAATACCTGTGTACGCCCACGCTGCGCCGCAGAGTGCTGTTGGACGAATGCATGTGCTGTATGTAGTCGGTACTACCGCTCCGCCGCCATCGCTGTGGCGGTGGCAAGGCAACCTACAGACCTAGGTCACAATAGTTCGGCCACAGAGTAGGTCACGGGCCTACAATCGCCTTCTTCTTGCGCCACCTCCGAAACCGATGGCGATGAGAGCAGATTCCGTGGCGGTTGAATTTTCGACACTGACACAGTTTATTCCCGTCTGTGACGGCTCGGAAACAACGGTTTTTTGACCTCTGGTGTGCCGATGCTATGCCATGCCGTATTATCCGCACAGGCACAGGCTCACCGCACCGGCGACACACACGCACACCTCCAGAAAGCCGAAAGAGGCAGACACGAGCCCGTATACGACATCCTCTCCGAGAACCATACCAAGAGCCTTCCTTGTATCGAAATTCCGCGACGCGCGTCCTCTCGCCCGCTTCTTACCGTCCAACTTCGCAGCGTTTTGTGGTCACGTCGGTGTCGGGAGGTAAAAATTGGAGCGATGATATCGGTACCTGGATCCAGACGCAGACGCCTTGATTGCCGGGGATCGTCTTTTCTGGGTAGCGAGCAGTTTCTCGGCGTGGTTATTTTTTTTATTTTTATTGCAGCGGGTTTACAGCCACATGTGACATACATTCGGAGCTTGGGTGCTATTTTTCTTTGTGATCGGGCGGTTTTTTTAATGGGATTTTCGATGATGGTGATGGTTTGCTATAGTCTGGATGAGATGCTCGAATGGGATGTGCTTTCTCCTCTTTTCGTGTATTGGGTTCATTTTCGGTTTTGGATCTTTTTGTTTGCTGAGTCGAGGTTTACCTTAAAATGGGAAAGGTCGAGAGTTCTGTGGCAGAAAGATTTCTGAGATTTAGACTGGAATAAAATGCAGTGGCGTCAGAAGCTTGGGTTCCGCGGGTACTCGTGCACCCAAGATCCAAAAACCGTGGGTGCAGTGCACCCATGGTTCTGAAGGGTTCCTTGAGCGTATTATGGGATTTAAGGGATCTGAATCATCATTGATGAAAGAAAAGTTGGAAAAAATTATGGAATTTCAGCGTTTGAATGTCTTTATTTTTCCTGTCATCCCTTCCTACTGACTTCCTGCCAACGTTATTGACAGAAATTTTCAAAAAATTGGTGGAGGGGGGGGAGGGTAATCTAAGTGAGAAAAAATTCGAGCACCCACGGGGAAAAAAGCAAAGTGACGCCACTGATAAAATGGTCATCAGAATTCAGAGCTGCATCCTATGAACATCAAACAAACGAAAATTTGTAGGCACGTAATTTTGCAATAGGAAAGTTGATGACTCGATGATAAAAAATTATAGTATTTTCTTGTGAATTATTTTGACAAAAAAGGCACAAAAATCAAGTTTACTGTTCTTATTTTGTATTAAAATTAAAAAGTTAAGATTTTGAATTTTTTTAAAAATGGTCATCATTTCCATAAGAAAAAAAGTCAGCAATTTTGTGACATGATCCAGAAAACTCAATATAGGAAATATTTGTGATTCTAACGAAACAAAGATCTAAATTTTGTTAAAAATTGCAGGAAATATTGAAAAACTAATTAAAATTGCTGGCGAAATGATCAAATGAATGGGAAATTTTTCTAATGCTTCCAAATTAATTGAAATTATTTCAAAATTGTTTGATTGTTGGAAAAAGTGGTTGAATTATTTGAAAACATTTTTTACATTTTACCAATTGTTTTTATGCACGATTTTCGAAATGATTTCTACCATTTTAAATAATTTTTACAAACTTTTTTTGGTGTTTTCTAAATTTATTGACATTTTTAATACATTTTTCATTTTTTTTTTCAATTTTTGAAATCACACGATTTTATTGATTTTGACGGAATTTTATAACAGTTTTCGTGGACGTGCAATGATTTTTGAACCATTTTGCGATATTTTCCAAAATTTTAGTGATATTTCATTTTTTTTTTTTTTTTGGTTCACAGACGCCAAAATTCTGTAACTTTGAATGAAATTTTATATGATTTTTGCAACATTTTATGCATTTTTGCATTTTTTTGAAAATTTTTTTTTAGATGTATTGAGATTTTTTACACTTTTTCAAGAATTTTCTTAATTTTTTTGACATTTTTTGAGATTTTAATAATATATTACAATTTTTCGGATGTTTCAACAATTTTAATGAAAATTCATACATTTTTATCAAATTTTGAACAATTTTTGCGCCATTGTACGTAAATTTTGGCAATTCTCATTAGAATAGGTTAACAACTTTTACGTCATTTTGTAACAATTTTTATACGAATTCATCTAGTTTTTTTTAATTGGTGAAATTTTTTTTGATATTTTGAGTAATTTTTTTCAACTTGGACAATTTTTATAATATTTTATCGATTTCAACATAATTTCGACCCACGTTTTTCGGTTTTTGAGAAATTTTCTCGTGCTGTTGAAAATTTTTATTTTATTTGAAAAAAATTTTCGCTGCTTTACACAATTTTACGTAATTTTGAATGATTTACATCAAAATTTAAGGATTTTTTTCGCATTTTGAACAATTTTCAAGGCTCTTACCGAATTTTTGCTGAATCTCACCCCATTTCAGTGATATTTTTTCGACTTTTCCTTCTCTTTTTCGCTATTTCAGCATTTTTTTCAGATATTTCACTAGATTGTAATATTTTATCCATTTTGATAATTATGATGAGTCATCGTCAGAAATATGTGGTGGAGGGAGGAGAAGGGGGGAGGGGGTAAAATAATTCAAGTTGTCTATGAATTGCTGAAAATGCTGAAAAAGTTCTCTATTCAAGAAAATAAAATTGAAAATGGAAGAAGTAGTGAAAAAAATCGGTAGTTTGTTCAAAATTTCCAGTTTTCACTCAGAATTCATTTTTTTTTTTCATAATTTCTAATGTGAAAATTTTTTTTAAAAAGTAAATTTAGTTTATTTTTTGGATTGATTTTTTTAAAATTTGATCATTTGTGCAAAAATCGAAATTATTCCAATTTTGGGGGAGAGGCAGAGAGGGATTAACTCGAAAAACATCTGTCAAAGGTCTGAAAAAGCCCAGCAAAAGTGCTGAGAAAGTCTTGCATTTCAATTTAGAAACTTCGATGTAGTGTTTTTGTGTTTTTTCAATCTTTAATAGTCTATTCAGTATCGAATAAAAACTATGGTTAAAAATTGGTTTAAAATTTGTTAAAATGTCGTAAAAATCGTCAAAATTTCGTCCAAATCGTTGAAAATTTAAGTTAAAATACGAAAAAGGGTTTAATTTTTACAATATTTTTCCGATTTCAAAAAAAAATGATTTTATAAGTATTCCAACATTTTCCGTCGATTTTCATGAAAATTCATTGGTTTTTGTATTTGGAACAATTTTTTCGACAATTTGGAAACTTTTCGTTATTTTTTTACGAAAATTTCAATAAAAATGGGAAATTTTATTTTTTATCCTATTTTACGCAATTAAATTGAATTTTTATCAATTTTTACATCATTTTTATCGATGTTAGTTCAACAAACCTTTCTCCCATTTTAAACGATTTTCATCATGTTCTCAGTCATTTTTTTAAGGTTTTGGAAACCTCTGACGATAGTTTATCGGCTTTGTGTGATGCTTAACGATTTTTCTGGCATTTTGAACAATTTCGATGACATTTTGAAAACTTCTTCGATATTTTGCTCAATTTTAATCACGAATTGACGAATTTTACTTGATTCTTACCAATTTTCTTTGCGTTTCACAAGGTTTTTAAGACTTTTCAAAAATTTTCAAAATATTTTACAAAAAAAATCATATTTTTTGAAATTAGGACAGTGACATAACTGATCAGAAGGTCAAGAAGGAAGTTGATCACAAAAAAAAGAATGATTCAGGAAACTTCTATCCATTTTAATGATTGAGAAATGCCCATATTGCACAAAAATTAGTAAAATTCATGAATCAAAATGAAGAAAAACAGAAATTTTTTCAAAAAAAGATGTTCAAAAGTCGAAAATGATTCATATTTCATGTTAAATGAGTTGTAAGGCAGAAAAATGCAGTCATTTTTTGAGTGGGGGGGGGGGGGGTTGAAACCCCCAATTTGTTGTTTTGGAGCAGAAAAATGCAGTAATTTTTTGAGGGGGGGGGGGGGGTTGAAATCACCAATTTGTTGTTTTGGAGCAGAAAAAGATAATCGTTTAATTGTGATAATTAGAGCCCGGATTTTTCGACACTAAAAACCAATAAATTCTGCATTAAAAAGTGAATTTCCGGCATTATTCGGTAAAAACGAAAAAAATGTATTTTACCGAAACAAAAACTTGCATATTTTACAAAAACTGCACATTTGTGATGCACCACCACGTGCTTTTCCACATTTTCTTGTTTGAAGGTCATTCTGCTGTCCGCTAAAAGCAACTTAAACTTGGAGAGGAGTGTTCCATCTCCACCAAGACGAGGGAGCGGAGTGTTCGTGCTCAAAAGAAGTGAGCCCATGTCGAAAGTAAGGCAAATCATCAAGAAATGAGTTATTTTACGCGCGTTTTCGGGTCAAAAAGTGTACTTTACAGCATAATGAGCGACTTCTGCGTTTTTCGGCATTATTCAGCAAAATAAAAATCATTTCCCAGGCTCCCTAAGCTATGAAATGAATTTCTATTTGATTTTTAGCCATTCACCCCTAATCAAAATGATTCGGCAAATGCCGAGAAATCCGGGCTCTAGTGATAATTTTTGTCATATTTTTGATGGTTTTATAGATAGATAGGTTTCCCTGCTGCACTGTGCCTGATACTTCAGAAAAATAACCCTGCTTTTCGTGCCTTCTTATGGCTACAAAAATTTGGGAAAATCATTCCAATTAGGTTTTTAGAGTGGATGAGTCGATTCTCTTCGATACAGTAAAATTGAACCTTAATCACCCACACTAAATTTCGTTTAGTGAACTGAGAAAGTCTATCGTCACCGAGTCAGCCCGCTATAAACCCGACGCGATTAAAAAGTATACCACGAAGAAGCACCGTTTTCGCTGTCGTGGGTCTGGATACGGTACCTATGGCATTGTCTGCGATACGAATGCAATGCGCCAGTGTACGAGTTATTTGTCTGCGCCACATTCTCATACCTACTCATAAGGGTATCCTATGGCTGTACGCGGAAAGAAAGAAAGAGAGAAAGAAAGAATGAGAAATAGATAAGAACACACCGCGACTACAGTATGGTTTATTTTACGCGGCACAAAGAGTATTGTCGTTCCTTGACCCGTAGACTTTGTGAGGTTCTTACATAATCTGGTACAGTATAACGTATGTCTATGTAAGTGTAAGTGTATACGATTATGTACAGTTTACATGCACGTACGTATTGTTATGGCAGCAAGGTTTTTTTTCGTAGGTTCGCCGGTTGTTTTATTATTATTCGTGTTTATTAGTTATACACGCGATCGCGGAGGAGAGCGGGGAGCTCTGTAGGCGATATTTGGCGAATAAGGCTCGATAAATTTTAAAGGCGGAAATATCTCTTACATAAGAGTGCAGTACTATGGATATTTAAAGAATCGGATGGCGGCGTGACCGGCAGGAAGGTGCGGTGGTGGTGTTAACACTTTGTGGTCTTTGACGACGATTTCGCGCACACCGCACCTCACCCCTGCTTTTTCTATTACCGCCGATTCCGATTCCGTCGTCTTTCGGCAGTGTGTTTATGTGCTATAGTGAATGTGTGGTGCTATACGTAATGTGCCATACTAAAAAGAAAGAAAAAAAAAACCCTAGCGCCATTATAATTATACGCCTCTGTGCTGTGCACGCGTGTTTGCGAAACTCGGTAGGAAAAAAATGAGCCGGCTGCGAAAAGAGTTGAAAAAGAAAAAAAAAAAGGGTTCATTGACTCGGCAGCTATTATTAAAAGATCATTTTCGACGACATTTGGACCACGAGTATGTATTTTTGGCGAAACACGAGGTACTAGCCAAAATTCGCGCAACCGATGAGAAATTTTTCGGGAGATGGTTGATCGTATGCTATACGTACGTGTATTACTCTTCTTATGTACTTTCGATTTCGAGCTTATCGCCGGTGCCATGCGATGCCACTTTCCGGTTAAACATAGCCGCCAATGTTACCATTTCTTGGAATCGTACATACGAAAGCCGATAGGATTCCAGTGTAAGGAGGAGGGAGAAGTTGGTGGATTATTTCATCGGGCTAAGGACGTTTACCCCGAAGTGATTCATCGCTCGAATGAGAGAAACTTGTACAGGACGAGGTACCTAACCTACAGAAAGGTGATTTAATGACTGGTTAATCGGATCCTCTATCTGCGGATTCGAGATGCTATCGAAATACCTTATTACCGAAGAAATCCACCATTCAAGCGGCCTAACTTAAGATGGAAGATGATTTGAGGAAGAGATTGTCCAAGGATTTGGTTGCGTACCTTGGATAATAATTTTGTCAGTGAGTTTCCATGTGAGTGGAATATTCTGTCGTATCGTGCTCGGTCTCTTTGCAATTAGTGAATCGTTGAGAGAAGTATTGATTTTTTTACGCGATTTGATTGACCTTGTCCTTTACGAGATATCATCTTCGCGGTTTGGTGTCAACTCGAAGAGGTTTTATATCCGCGTTATCTTTGTGCACGGAGTGTACTTGCGAAAGGAAGAGTTTTTGGTAGTGGAGACCGAAAGGTGGCTGATTTTTCAGATATTTAAATTACAACGTTCATAAAAAGATGTTTGATGATCAAAATTGAATCTTTTTTACCAATATTTGAGCAATCAAAGGTCCTAAAGTACAGTTCGTTCCTTTAAAAGTTGAAACAAATATATTTCCATGAAAATATCGCTTGATTGGTTAATTGCTCGATATTTTGAGAACCCCTATGATCATTGATATCAAATTCAAATTTCAGTTCGTCATTCAATTTCCTGGGAATTTGAAAATTTTACATTGTGAAAGTGGTTCAAATATTTTAAAAATGGTTAAAATTTTCGTAGTCGTTTAAATCATTCAAAAAATCATGAATATTGTGAAAAATGTCATTTAAATGGTGAAAAATTTTATACAAATGAATTCAAAGGGTCTCTCACATAAAGGTCGATGGTTTTGAAATTTAAAAAAAAAACCTTGAGTGGAAAAATTTCGAAAATTAAGCCTCCTAGAGAAAAAAATTGTAAGTAGCAGAAATAGAATTTCAAGCCCTACAATTTTGATTCTTGGCATTTTTTTCGTATGACCTTTAGTTCAGCCAGAAAATTCATGTTTATGGAATTTTTTTTTCATTTTCAAGACCATCGACTTTGTATTTGGGGTAAATTTTCCGTAAATATGGATTTTTTGGCCTAACTAAGGGTCCTACGAAAAAATACAAAGATTCAAAATTGTAGAGCTTGAAATTCTCTTTCTGCTGAAACAGATTAGTTTTTTTCTACGAGGCTTAGTTTTCGAGATTTTTGCAGTCAAAGTTTTTTTTTTCATTTTCCAAACCATAAACCTTCTTTAAGATTGTGAGCTACTCGTATTTTAAAGATTGATAAAAAAAATTAGGAAAATTGTTGAAAAAATATGATGAGAATCTGCGAAATTGCCATAAAAATTGGTGAAAATATCAGCGAAAAATTCATGAAAACTGCCGAAAACTTCGTAAAAATTGTTGAAATTTTCACAAAAATTATTCGAAGTACAAAAAAAATGATCAAAAAAGCATGAAAATCGTTGAAAATATTTTTACGAGTAGTATTATAGAAATTTTCACAGAAATCTGTAAAAATATTATAAAAACATATGAAAAATCATTCCATGAAAATTGTTGGAATTTTCTCAACATTGTCTGAAATTTTTCCGATTTTCATCATTTGGCGGTATTTTTACCATTTTTTATGAAAATTTGTGAACATTGCTACGTCTTTTATGGCATTTCAACCCTTTTTATGACATTTTAAAACGATTTTTAGGAGCATTGAAATTTAAAAAACATCGTAGAAATGGTCACAAAATCATAAAAACTGTTGAAAATCCAGCAAAAATAGTTAGAATGTTCAAAAATATTTTAAATTGGAAAAAATTCATGAAATTAGTCGAAAACATTACTGAATTACCCCAGAATTTAAAAAAAAAAAAAAAACATGTTAAAAATATTGCAAAATTGATCAAAAAAAAATCAGGAAATTCGTCGAAAATATTCGCTCGATTATCCAAGAATTTTCAAAAAAAAAAAGCAAAAAAAAACATTAAAAATATTGTAAAATTGATCAAAAAAAATCAGGAAATTCGTCGAAAATTTCGTAAAAACTGCTAGAATTTTCACAGAATTTCCCAAAAATTTCCCTGGTTTTTTACCATTTTTGCGTTTTTTTATAGATTTTTATGAAAATTTACCACTTTAAACAACATTTTAAAGCGATTTCTAGAAATTTTTAATAATTTTTACGAGATTTTTGGTACTTTTATGACTTTTATGACCTTTTAAACCAAGTTTTTACCAACTTTTATCAAAATTTTAGGCATTTTAATGAAATTTTCGACGATTTTAACGATTTTTTGCCAGATTTGACAATATTTTTACCAATTTTTCTGAAAATTTTGACCATTTTAACTACTTTTCCAATGATTTCTATGAGTTGGCTATTTTTATCACACTTTTAGTAATTCTTCTGAAAAATCTTGAAGACTTTTACCAATTCGTAATTTTTTTGACCACTTCTACAATGTTTTTGGTAATTTTTAAATTAGTTTAAATAATTTTCACAAGATTTTCATCAATTTTTGTGTTCATTTGACCATTTTTACAATTTTTTCGATAATTTTTAATGGTAATTTTCAACGTTTTTACGAAATTTGAATTAGGGACTTTGACAACAATTTTAATAATTTTCTTTACATTTTTTTTTCTTGATTTGTAACTAAATTACCTATTGGATCAAAGCTTGACCATGAGATGACTTGAGCTGGGGTCAAGCTCACGTGGCTCATCTTATTACAAAAAGAAGTCGAGAAATTCCACTTCAGGAAATCAGCAGGCATTTCAGGTGATCTTTAATTTCACGTAAAATAAATAATTCGTTTTTTCGATATTTTGACAAGAATATTTTTTATGGAGGGGGGGGGGGCGGCGGCAATGGACTTGAAAAATTTAAAAAATTATCTTACGACTTGTGACTTTTTGGGCAAAATTTTGAAAAATTTTCTTAACTTATCCTAAAGTTGATTTTCTGGGCAAAATTTTCTATGATATTTTAAAAGTTTTCAAAATTCAATAGTTTTAACTTCTCATTTATTTCATTTCTCCCCCTCCCCCCTTCTCCATACTCCCAATTAATTTATGAGATTATTTTTGGACTTTTTTGATATCGATTTCATGGCTGTACCCCCCCCCCCCCCCCCCCTCTCCCTCTCCTCGTCTCTAATAATGAAATCAGAAACGCTGAAATTTTCGACTTAGATTAATTTTAAGAGCTTTGCATGCAGTTTTCGAAGTATTCGATTTCGTTAAAGGCAATAACCTTTTCGAAAAGTGTTGATTTTTTTTCCAACGTTAGATGAATTTATCAACTTTTTTGACACATTTGATCGACTTCGAAACTCTGGATCCGCTCCAATTAGTATTTTCTGGGTTGAAAGTTGGCATTGATCTTATTCGTTCTTGTTCTCTCCTTTCCTCTCGTCAATACGAATGATGTTTTTTTTTGGTTTGTTAAACACCTGCGACATTAGTGTTTTATGACGAGGTAATTTTAGTGAAATGACGAATTATTTGAGCACGTCTTTTACTTTCATTAACAATGACATCATTAAATGGCAGAAGTTGTGAAAAAAATTGGAGAATATTTTCCCAAAATATGTTTCAAGATTAAAAATTTTATTTTAATATGATTTTTTCCTTCGGAATTTTCGATGTACTCTTTCATGTGAATTGTAAACATCAAAAAAACTAGTAAATAATCGACGCTGTTATCAATTTTCATAAACGTACGTCAACTATCTATCACCGTTGGCTCGATTTCGTTTCGTATACGAAGTTCCATAGTCCTCTTCGGCATTTCCTCTTCCTCTTCGCTGTTTCCATTTCGCCCACGGTGTCTTCGTCGTCGAAAAAAATTGATACGAAAATTTTTCATCTCGATGAACCTTGGACTATTCCACACGAGCGATTCATTTTCGCAACAGTGCCAATGTTTTCTACCCGGCTGGTTTTCTGCATCTTTCATTCCGTCCGCGTCCAGTTTGCATGCTCGTTTGATTATGATTTATGATTAATCTACGTTGATCGATTGATTGATTAATGTAATTGATTTATTCGATCGATTTAAACGAGCAACGAAGTCGGTCACGACGAATTCCCCATGGCGAAATTGAAATCCGCGGGTGAGCAGAGGTGTAGGTTGAGATCTTAAATTAGGTTTTGATCGATCGATATGCGATTTTTTTTTCGAATATTAAGGACGGATTTAGGTAAGAAATTATTATACAATTTCGATTGGAATTATTGTTCGAGTTTTTGGGCGCGTTTGGCGAACTCGACTGTTAATTTATTTATACGTAGTTCGTGTAATAATTTAATTGGACGATTGATAGAGTATATCGGGGGATAGACATTGACGTTTGATAGGTGAATATTGAATCGGGTTTAAATCCGTTGGTCGGGCCTGATTTTGATTAATTATGTATTTATTTTCGAGTTCGCCAATAGAGACAGGTAGGAGGAGATGGCTCGACAGATATCTTTATTAAATATAAGAACGATGCTTTTCAATTTACGTTATTACGATAGCGAGTATTATGGTCTGGGGGGAAAATGGGCTGTTATCTGCGATGTGCGGCGTATTCGAATATAGAAATATTGAATTTAACCGAAAGTTGGAGCTCGACGTGTATAGATAAGGAGTTATTGCCGAGTATTATCTGTACGTACGAAGACAGAAGCGCGGTAGATGGGCGATGTCGGATTCGGAGTGGACGCGAAAAGGAGAAACGTTCAATGAACGTCGTTCGCCGTGAACCTTTCTCGATAATATTAATAGGCAGCTGTCCAAAAAAATATACACGATGGGAGCAAGCTCGATGTCGTGGCTCGACACTTGAGTTGTTGTAAAATACATACATATTACGTACGTAGACGTATTTTTAGTCAGTCTAAGTGCGGTGTTGTGGCTGCACTGCGAGAGCTCGATTTTGAAGGGGGGCCGAGGGGGGGAACGTCTACCTTATGCACGATATGTGTTAATATGTACATTAGGCTGAGTATATTTCTTTTTCGCGTTCGCCGAGTTAATTTTTTTTTTCTTTAACGAATAGAAAACGAGACGACATTGTACGAAGTACTATTTACTTTTGACACGAAATTCCCTCCCGGCTCTTCGGCCCATTCACGAGCCCAAGCTCGGAATCTAATCGCCCGTACGTATACGTACGATTGTCATGATGAGGCTCCGCAGCTCCGCGCCGACGACCCACGATGGCGGACGGCAATGTCACTAAAGCGGGCAAATTGTGACTGTGTGACGCCCGACAAATGGCAATGGCATTGACAAATCGCAAGGCCAATGGTTCATATTGTTAATAACCCAAGTTAATGTGTAGATGAGGTTTTGCTAGATTCGGCAACCGGTACGGTACCGTGGCGTGCCAGAACGGTGAACCGAAAAAATTGATCGGGAATGAGGGCGAGACGCGAACCAGTTGCAGTACAAAAAGGGTGCGAAAAAAGCAATTAAAAATCGCTTAAAATAATCAAGCTCAATTTGTGTAACGAATATTGAGCTATACTGTGGATTCGATCGTTGCATGCGCGAGTCTGACCTTGATGCATTGGTATTGAATTTCCACTTGGAATATGTAGCTCGATGCACAATTATATTTAACAAAAGTTCCCCCGAAAAGTGTACACGAGAATGGAAATGATCAACAGCGAGTCGATGTCGTCGTATATGCTCTTTCTCCTCCTTCTCGTCGCCGTAGATCGTATTCTGTAATATTAAGTCTATAACCTCGACATTATCTATCCATTACCTTAATACAAAGAAACATATGCGAAGCACAGACCACGCAGCTGTCAAGAGTTCATTACAAACGTTCAAAGGTAATGCTTAAAATTTCAACAATGACTGATGAAAAAATTTTCGCCTTCAAAAGAATATCTACCATAGGGCTGGTCATCGCCGAGCCCGCGCGTCCGTTGATCTTGACCAGAGTTTTTGTGTTAACGTCTCACTAATTCACTCGGTCGTCGTAGCTGCGTTCTAGTCGTGAAAATTCAGCGCAGTCGTAAATCGACCGCTGAAATGATGGTTAAGGTTGCCCGAGGCCGAGGATGATTCAATGATCTGGCGGAATGGGCAGTGCGTGGGATGTGCGGATGGTGCGCAGGGAAGGCGAAGTGGAAGTTTGTGTATCGAGTTGGATATTTGTGGATTGGTTGAGAGGAATGTTTGAATGAGACGTGATGTAGGGGATCATTAAATACCTTAAGATGTATGCATTCGTAGCTATCTCAAAATTTTGTCAAAAATTTGAAATATTGGGAAAATCGTTGAAAAAATTTTGAGAAAAAATTGGTCATCGAAAATGATTATGAATAATTTGTTTGTTTTCAAAAGAAGATGATGTTTAGAAAGCAATTTTACGAATAATTGGAGAAAGATGTTGATGAATTCGTGATTTGTTTGTTCAAAATGAAGAGAATACTTAATATTTTGGAAATTGCTCGAATTTTTTGAGATGACGAGGGGGGGGGGGGAGAGCAACGAACAAATCTATGAAGAAATTGGCAAGAAAAAAAACGATAATTTATTGTTTTCAATTTCTGTACGAACTTTGGCTTCAAAAAATTACTGAAAAATCGTTGAAATTGTTTGAAATATCACAAAATTGGTCAAAATATCTTTATATTTTTTTGAAATGTTGTAAAAAGCATTCAAATTTGGCAGCTAAAGATTAGAATTGGGATATTTTGATAGAAGAACGAATTCTCAACTTTTCTTATTTTGTTTGGGAGGGGGCGGGAGGGGGATGGTCAGGCAACCACGTCTATTTGTCCAATTATAGTAAATTTTACTTTGCTTATTTAAACAGTTTGAAATATTTTAGCAATATTTTTATGATTTTTCAAACAAATTTTTCAAAATTTTGAAAACTGAAGGAAGGAGTAATCCAATGAAGAGAAATCAAGGTTTTATGATTGAAAATCAGCGACTAAAATTCAAAACAATCTATATAAATTCATTTGAGAGAATATTGACTTGCAGAAATTTTGCTGAAATATTGAAAAATTACTCAAGTGCCAAGAATTTGAAAAAATTGATTCAAATTCTGAGGAAATAGAAAGGATTTATCAAATTTTGACAGTCTGTGACTAGAATACTATTAATGAATTTGAAAAAAATAATTTTGTTCAATTGTCGAAGTACTGATAGAAAGATATAATTACTCGATAAACCAAAAATATGTGATTTTTTCGTTGAAGTATTCGTTTTAAAATCTAAAAAAGTGGTTTTTTCAAAGTCCAGCAAAAAATTGCAGTTTGAGCGAAAATAGGGTGAAAAATCAAGGGGGCGGATCGTAACAAGATAAAAATATGGTTTTATGTCAAATTAAAAAAAATGATCCATCATTTTATCAAAATAAGGAAATCTATTGAGTTCGAGCGAAACGAGGATGAAATTTTTTGGAGAAAGGACATTCAAAAGCTTGAATTTCATTTTTTTTCTCAACCTTACAGCCATTTTTTGTGCCTGAAATAAGTGAAAATGCACAGAGCACCTCACGTAGAGAGTCGATGATTCTAAAATGAAAAAAACAAAACTTTGACTGCAAAAATCTCGAAAACTAAGCCTCCTAGAAAAAAAACTAACCAATTGTGGCAGAAAGAAAATTTCAAGCTCTACAATTTTGATTCTTAGCATTATTTTCGTGGGGCCCTTAGTTTGGCCAAAAAACCCACGTTTATGGGATTTTTTTTTCATTTTCAAAAGCACCAACTTTGTATATGGGCAAAATTTCCCATAAACATGGGTTTTCTGGCCAAACTAAGGGTCCCACGAAAAAAATGCAAAGAATCAGAATTGTAGAGCTTGAAATTCTCTTTCCACCCAAGGAGATTCGTTTTTTTCTAGAAGACTTGGTTTTTGAAATTTTTGCAGTCTAATGTTTTTTTTTTTTTTTTTTCAACTTTTTAGCTTTAACGAGCTGGCAAATAGATAATTATTGCTGAAGCCCTGAAATCCATATATATAAAATCCACGACGTGTCTGTCCGTCCGTAACGGTGACTTTTTCTGTGACTTTTTCATTTTTTGCCAGATTTAATGAAATTTATACATTTTTTTGAATATTCAGCTGTAAAATTTTTCAGAAAGTGACTTTTAGATTTTTCTCCAGAAAATTCATGACGTGTCTATCTGTCTGTCCGTAACGCTGACATTTTCAACTTTTTGAAATTTTGTCAGGTCTTTTGAAACTTATAAGGATTTTGAATATGCAACCAATATTTAAAAAAGCCTAAAATCACCAAAAATATGATTTTTACCTTGAAATGACAATTTTGACTAAAATATTCACAAGTTTGACAAAAAAAATGACAATTGACGAAAAATAACAATTTTTACGTTGAATTGATAATTTTGACCTAAAAAATGGCAATATTGACAAAAAATGATGATTTCGACCAAAAATGATAAGTTTGACCAAATAATAACAATTTTTACAAAAAGTGACGATTTTTTTAAAAATAGCACTTTTTACAAAAAATTACGATTTGAACCAGAAATAACAATTTTTACCTTGAAATTACAATTTTGACCAGAAATTCACAATTTCGACAAAAAAAAATTAATGAAAAACAGAGATTTTGACCAAAAATGACACTTTCTACCTTGAAAATTTGTAATGACAATTTCTACTTTGAAATCATCATTTTGACCAAAAAATGACAATTTTGACA
>FIZU01046297.1:0-10017 GCA_900064475.1 Pseudococcus longispinus
GCAAACTTCAATTTTTGTGGCATACAGTCTCTCTATAGCGTAGTTACCATCATTCTTTCTCATTTCTCACTACGCATATCAAATGACCATAAATGACCAATCAGCAGTAAGAAATGAACTGATTAGCCAATCAAAACCGTTCTCTACATATTATACATATTCTACATATTCTTCATTATTATTCTACATATTCTACATTTTTCGTGTAAAATGTAAAATATCTTATTCTACGTGTAGAATATCAATCCTGCCTATCATAGGTAAGTTCTATTCATGTTCTTGTATTTAAATTTTTGAAGTGACCATAAGAAAATCGATCAAAGAACCTTTTTATTCAACTTTTCAAAATCTCATCTCCCGATTTACTTATTTCGCTTCAAATTTATCAATCAAAAAAGAAAGTAAATTATAATAATGGCACAAAAAAACAAAAAAAATAATGAAAAACAATTGTTTGAAAATTCTTATTCGAGGGAAATTGAGCCTGACATTGAAAATCTAAAATCTAGGATAGTTTTCCTTTTCACTATACGATCAGATGACAATGTCAGTAGGTATCTATACCTATTGATTGCTACCTATGGTTAATCCAATCAGCTGCTTGTTTCAAAAGACATCGTTAAATCTTTATGCAGCATAAACGTAAGGGTAAACATCAACGAACAGCTTCATTTCACAACCACTAACCACTACCACCTTGATTACACAAATTCCTCGAGTTCTTAGTATAATTCTTCAACCCATCATCTTATAGACATACATAAATATACCATCAACTAACCTCACATCAACCGAAATAAACACGATAACTACCCGTATAAATTACCTATATTTATGTACCTAAGCGTACCAAGGTAGTCGAAAATTCTTCCAGCAATTAGAACATTCATGAGGAATGATGAATTTTCACTGGAAAATACCCATTTATACGTCTACCATCATCGAAAAAGGTGACCGAATATCGTACGGCGAGGGTCAATCCTATTTTATAGTCCATTTTAGAAGTAAAGAACCAGATATAGAAGTGGAAACGAAATCCATACATTTTAAATTGAGCGGCTCGGCGAGTGTAATAAAGCAATAAAATTCCCAAACCTTTTGGTCGTTTTTTTTTTCAAGACCATACCGTTGAAAGGGTCGTTCTTCTGTCCTTTTTTTTTGTTTTTTTGTAACCTAGAACAGTTCAGACGGAGTGATTCGGTTTAAAAATTTTCTTAAGCTTCGGCATCTTTAAAGCCAATATGCCATTGGTAACAGTGGGTAAAAAAAAGGAGGTATTGTTGAAATCTCGTCCATTTAGGGTTAATACGATGTACTTTTCATCAGCTATAGATACCACGGAGTTCGAGTTGCTTCGCTTGTATAGAGATGCAGGAACAAGTTGAGTCATAATACTGGTAGTGTACCTAAACCATTGCAAAAACTGATTATTGTCGAGACTTCGAAGGCTCGAATGGTTTCTCTCGAACAATCAACAATGGTTTTAAACACTTCGTTACGAGGAAACAGACTATTGTGATGGGACTGGTACGGATGCGGATTAAAATGAAAAGATGAAAAAATACACATTCAACCTGTTTCCAAGTTTTCAACTATAAAACTATTAGACATCAGCACATGCCAAATTCCGACAGAAGAGCTCGATAAACCGTGGTTGCATTAAAAAGTAGTAGTTTTTATTTCAAGTAGGTACCTATCTGAAAAAAATTTATTTTTGAAAATTTTTAAAGAAAATAAAAAAACTATCGAATGATGTAATTACTTTTGAGTTTTCGCAATTTTGTACAGTACGAGTACAGTTTTGAAATCGGAGGAAGAAAAAAATTAAACATTTCTGAACTACTTAGTTTTTTATCGGTTTAGTGCCATGATACCAAACTATTGGCACAGCAAATAAGGATTAAGCTCATGATTTGGCACAGACAATAAGAATTTTAGACAATTAATGAATCGGAGACGCAAATTACAATTTGGCACTGCCAATTAATGATTCGACACGAAAAATAAGGATTAGTCACGAAAAATTAATGACTCGGGACGGACAATTAAGGATTTGACACCGACATTTAATAATTTGGCACCGGCAATTAGAATTTGGCACTTAGAATTAATGATTCGGCACAAAAAATAAGGATTTGGCACCGACATTAGATTCAGCAGTGACAATTAATAAGTAATTCGGCACGGCCACGTACAATTAATAACCCAGCAACCCAAATTAGAATTTGACTCTAAAAATTAAGGATTCAGGACCAGCAATTAATGATTTTTTGGCACCTTAATTGATGATTCGGCAGTGAAAATTGATAGTTCGAGTTCGACACCAACCGAGTTCGAAACCGATATTTAATGATTTTGCATCAAAAATAAGGAATCAGCACCCAAAATTAATGATTCGGCACCCACAAAAATTTTTCCGGGCCAAATCATCAATTGTTTATACCGAATCATTAATTGCTGGTGCCAAATCACTTATTATTAATTGTCACTGCTGAACCATTAAATGTTGGTGCCAAATCATTTAATAGCGGGAGCTAAAACCATTTCATTAATTTTCAACGCTGAATCCTTATTTTTGGTGCCAAACCATTAATTGCTGATGCCGAATCATTAATTGCTAATGCCAAATCATTAATTGTTGGCACCAAAAATTAATGATTCGGGACCAGCAATTAATGATTTGGCACAGGCATTCAATGATTCGGCACCCACAAAAATTTTTCCGGCGCCCAATCATTAATTGTTCGTACCGAATCATTGATTGCTGGTGCCAAATCACTTATTATTAATTGTTACCGCTGAACCATTAAATGTCGGTGCCAAATCATTTAATTGCGGGTGCTAAAACCATTTCATTAATTTTCAACGCTGAATTCTTATTTTTAGTGCCAAGCCATTAATTTCTGATACCGAATCATTAATTGCTAGTGCCAAATCATTAATTGTTGGCACCAAAAATTAATGATTCGGCACCAACAATTGATTCAGGACCAGCAATTAATTATTTGTCTCCAGCGTTCAATGATTCGACACCAGCAAAAATTTTGTCGGTGCCAAATCATTAATTGTTCGTACCGAATCATTAATTGCTGGTGCCAAATCACTTAATATTATTAATTTTTACCACTGAATCATTAAATGTCGGTGTCAAATCATTTAATTGCGGGTGCTAAAATCATTTCATTAATTTTCAGCACTGAATCCTTATTTTTGGTGCCAAACCATTATTGATGATGCCGAATTATTAATTGTTCGTGCCAAATCATTAATTATCAGCATTAACAATTAATGATTCGGCACCAACAATTGATTCGGGACCAGCAATTAATGATTTGGAACCTTAGTTAATGATTCGGCAGTGAAAATTGATGATTCGAAGTCGACACACTTATTTAATGATTTTGCACAAAAAATAAGGATTATTAATGATTCGGCACTCCACCAAACATTTTGCCGGTGCCAAATCATTACTTGTTCGTATCGAATCATTAATTGCCGGTGCCGAATCATTGATTCTCAGTGCCAAATTAATAATTGCTGGTGCCAAACCATTTCATTAATTTTCAGTGCTGAATCTTTATTTTTGGTGCAGAATCATTAATTATTGATGCCAAACTGTCAATTGCTGGTGACATATCATTAATTATCGGCACTAACAATTAATGATTCGGCACCCAAAATTAATCATTCGGCATCGGAACCGCATCAAAAACTTTGCTGGTGCCGAATCATTAATTCTCAGAGCCAAATCATTAACTGCTGGTGCCAAACCATTTCATTAATTTTCAGCGCTAAATCCTTAATTTTGGTGCAGAATCATTAATTGTTGGTACCGAATCATTACTATTCGATGTTGACGGATCAGTTATTGGTGCCAAACGATTAATTGCTGATGCCGAATCATTAATTGCTAGTGCCAAATCATTAATTGTTGACACCAAAAATTAATAATTCGGCATCAAAAGTTGATAACTTTGCACCAGCAAATAATGATTCGACACCAAAAATAATGATTTGGCACCGACATTTAATGATTCAACATTGACAATTAATGATTTGACACCAGCAATTAGAATTCTGTGCTGAAAATTAATGATTTGGCACCCACAATTAATGGTTCGGCACCAAAAATTAGATTTTTGGCACTGAGATACGTTTATAGATAATTTTTAATTAAAATGTATTGAAGAACAAAAATAAAATCCCAAAACATACAAATGTACCTATCCATAATTAAAAAGCTTTTCACTTTACGGGAAAAAATTCTGCATTTTTTTGGATATTATCTATTCACAAAGCTGGAAAGTTACAAATAATTTTTTTATCAACATCTCAGAATGAATCTTCGGATCCTCGTCTGCAAATTACGCAATTAGGTATATAGTTATTAATGAAGTGGACAAATTAAGCAGGTTAGTGTACCAGGTACTTGCAATTAAGTCATTCATTAGCAACTTTTTATTTCGCATAATTAATGCACAAAACAGAGGAAGTAGCAATCTACGACTGGGTAATTGTGGTTTAGGTACCCATTTACTATGTTAATAACTATACCTATCGAAAGCGTTAATTTTTAACGCAAATAAAACTTGAAAGGAGACGACAAATTATAGAATGATACCTATACCTAAGTACATACTATGTAATTGTACTCGTATGTGTTTTGAGATATACGCAGATTTTTTTTCATCGTTGCAATTAGTGCTATCGATTACAAAAAAAAATGATAGATTATTCAAATACTCCAAATTTAATCGACTATGATTCTAATCAATAGCATTTAAAATTTGTAATAATTAAAGAAATAAGTCTTACGTACCTAATCGATTGCAATTTTTAATTTTGGATTTTTTTTTTCAATTTCAAACAATTTTTAGGATACCTAGGTACCTTAAAACTATTTTTGATATTCAAATTTTTTTTCGATATAAACTGTCTTTTATGACCAACACCTAAAATCATTTTTAAGTAAGTATAGGTACATTTTTTAATGAATTTTTTTACGACTTTTAATTAGTTTCGATTAATTGATCGCAACTTTTAATCGATTATGATAGATCGATAATTCGACTAAATTTTTGCCCTGATTATTTAGAAGAAATAATCGACAGCGCTACCTAGCTGAAATTACTACCTTCTGATTATCTATTTAAACAATAGTTAATTCGAACAACGAAGAAAACTTACAACACATATTCGACATACGAAAAATCAAAAAAAGTTACTTAAACATCTCTATTATCTGCTTTGGTTAAATTCCAGCTGGATACGGGTCCAGTTTGGCTTCTGTTAAAACCATGCTCGGCTACTCGTGCTCGCAACCAGCACAGAAGAGGAAACGAAATAAGAGAAACCCCAAACCGAGGAAAAAATTAACTAGTAAGAAAACCGTACCTACTCGTAGACGCGAGTCAAATCGTGACACGATGAATAGCTATACGAGCGGAGAGGACGATGAAAAACACTGTGGGGAATTGAATGAAAAGATTTTTTTCATACAATGCAAGCCGAAAGATGGACGTCATTTCACGGCGGGGTGTGCTTTTATTGCGAACCAAGCTGAGGTCGCCGTCTGTCTAAATATTTACCCTAATTGTCGAGTAAGCGAACCGAACCGCGAGTCGCGAGCGATTGCTGGACCATGTTTTTTCACCTTCGAGGCTGCAGGCAGGCTTCGAGTTCTCTTTTGATTGACCTTATGTGTGTTTGATTGATACATTAGCGTATTTGTTTTGGTCGTGCCGAAGTCGGTGCAGGATAATTATGCATAGTATCAGGATGTTGGAGGTACTCGAGAGATGCCAGTTGGTAATTTTTTTTACGTGTAAATACGCCTACTATCGTTTCGTGTATTTCTACGTATAGCTTCGTGTACTGTACACCTGTTAAAATAGGATACCTGTACCTATTACGTATGGGTAGATATGTACTCGTGCGATACCTTAGCTGACGTATGTAATGTAGTAAGTAGCTAGATACATGCGAATTTTCAACTAACTTGAGACGTAGTAAAGTTTTCGTATTTTATGGCACGTTGAAATTTTTTTGCAGATAACGATGATTGCTAAATGTATATACGACGAATCCGGAATCGCGACGAATGATTTTGGGACGTGAATGTAATAAAAATAACTAAAAAGGATGATTATGGATTATGGGCGTTACGTAATGAAGATTTTTTCAAATTTAAAGATGACGTGTGATTATGAGCTACCCTATACTTGCATACGTCATAGAGATGTGTTGAAAATTTCACAATAATGAGAACCTAGATATAACTAACGTGTTGAGGTGTAAAGAAATTTTACTTGGAAATCGCGCCTACCTGTACCCAAACGAGTATCTATAGCACCCATGTAATTCTTTATCTAAAACGTCGCTCTGTATAAATAAACCGATCCTATTAAACTTCGCATGTGTGTTTAAGAATGTCATTCCATTACAAAAATTGTAGTCTACATTACATATATTTATAGATATACTTACAGGTATGTAAGTACATTGAACATACGTATATTCATGTTTTGTACATAGGTGACAGTCCATAAAGAAATGAAATAGATTTATTTTTAAAAAAACCTCCTGCACCCCTTGATCATTTCCATACTATCCAATTAAACTTTTTCATAGTTCAGAAGCCAACTAACCACTTTATAAAATATTTTTAAATCGAAAAAGTCAGAATTTCTGAAATTTTCCAAGTCCAAAAAATCGGTTAAAATCTGAAAAATTCTCCAATTCCACAAAATTTCAAATAACCTGACAAAATGTCTGAAAGTCAGCTTGATCTTTGGAGTTTTCCAAATCCAAGAAGTCTGTCTGACACAATGTCGAAAAGTTACCTTAATTTCTAAAAATTTTCCAACTTCACAAAGTCTGAATTGTTTGTCTGACAAAATGTCTTAAAATCAGAATTATCACTGATATTTTCCAAATCCAAAAAAGTCTGACAAAATATCTAAAAGTCAGCATGACGGATTTTCGTGACTTTTTGGCAGGTTTGATCGTCGCAAAAGCATATCCTATGCTAAAAATTGATCAAATTTGGTTTCTGAAATGTTTCTTTTACTGATAGGATTAAGAATATCGAAGCAAATTTGATATTGATAACATCAATATCAAAATGATAAAATATAGTTCTTTTTTCACTAGAAAACTTCAAGTTGGAAAAAATTGTTCTTTTTTTTGGCTTTCCATTCAACAACGATATTTTTTTCAAATTTATTCATTAAAAATAAAATCTTCCTTTATATTAAAAATTTTTTTCTGATTGATAACGTCTGTTTGAATCTAGTTAAATATAATTACGAGTATACAGAGATAAACGCAAATAACTGATATTTTGTTAAAATACAAGAATAGGTATACTTTATTCATGTAAAACTTCAAGTCATCCAGTAACCTTGAGGTTCGATTCCTGCATAAATTTTATATTTCACACAACATTTATACTCAGGTATCAAAAAAAAAGTGCTAATGGGATTATTGATTGAATAAAATTATTGTATTACCTGACTTAGAACTTTAAAAGTTGTAAGATGATGAATAAAAATTTAATTTTGAATAAAACGGATCGTGATGAACAAACGTAGGTATCTACTTAATCACAATACCACGAATTTATATAAACTTCAAGGTAGAATGAAATTGGTGAGAAGCTATAGATACCCAAGTAAAAAATTTTAAAACAACAAACGGTTCCGGATTCGGATGCGTCGTATAACACATTATTGTATGAAACTAAATCTCAAATTATGTAAATAGTCAGGCAGGCAGCAGACAGGAGGCAGCAATGGGAAGAGAAAGAGAAAGAAGAACTTGGAAAATCAAACTTAACAATTTGGAATTTGCCAACGAAAATCATCACTTTTTTATTTTTGAAAAAGGTAGATACCTACCTTATCAATGATTGTCATTTTGAAAAAAATTCATTTCTGTCAATTTATTAAATACCAAAGAATTGCACGTCACTCATCATTTATTTTTTTGAAAGAATTGATAATTTATTTTTTAAATAAGTATCAGTTTTTTTCGAAAAATAATAATTGAAATACAATTAGGTTTAAATTTTTTTGTAAAAAAGCCTATTTTTTCATTTTTAAAGAAAATGGTAGTTGCAGATTTTATGCATTTATTTATGTCAATTGTTGAAAGAAATATAGGTGGGCATATCTAAAGGTTTATGAAGAAGTTGTTGTATAGGTAGGTACCTACTTTAAAAGTGTCGTTTTTTATCAATTTAAAAAAGGTATCAATAAAAATTATAAGTTAGATACCTATTTTTTTAATGTTAACCAACTATTTTTTTTTAAAAACTCACAATTTTTTTGCGAGAAATATTTGGACTTGATGAACAAATGATTTATCGTCATTATTTTCGAAAAACTGTCAAACTTTTGTTTTTAAAATTTCATTGATCATGTCTGGACCTGTTTCAAGCCGATATTTATTACATATTGCAATTTCAACAAAATTGAGGAACTTCAATTTTTTTTGCTTTTTTTCACGAATTGAGTATTTTTGATTTTGAAAAATTTTACATGAAATAAGTTTAAAAAAATTGAAGTTTCTCAATTTTGTTGAAATTGCAATATTTGATGGATATCGGCTTGAAACAAAAGGATTCTGCCAAAGCTCTAAAATCTTATTTTACCATAACAAATCGAAAGCCATGAAAAAAATTTTGAATTTCGACCATGAGGCCGATTAACCTCCTTACCACACCATTTTTCAGTAATTGAATTAAGGAGGTAAAAAAATTAGAAGATATTTTACTAGGTACACGTTTTCAGATTTTTTTACCGGGTAAAAAAAATAGTGAACTACTTTTTAACCTTCAGAAGACAATCAAAAAATTGCAATATGATGTCATTCTTGACATCAAAGTTTTAGGGCGGATGTCATTTTTGATATCATGTTGCAATTAATTTTGACTGATTTTAACATTTGATGTCAAAAATGACATCTTTTGCCATTTGAAGGATAAGCAAGTTCTCTAATTTTTTCAAATTCCCAGCTGTCAAAAGGGTAAAAGCGATTTTATGATTTAATTCGTAATCTAGGGTGTATCTAAGAAAAACTTAGTTCCACTTTTCAAACCCTCCTTTTTCCTAGGCCTTCTCATTTTCAAAAAAAAAAAACCTATTTCTGTACCTATGGCCTGAATTGAAAAATTTTTCAAACAAAAGTTGTAGATTGAGATCCTGGAAATAATTTTGGTTATTACAAAAATTTCGATTACACCCCTCTAACGCCTTCAATTTTGCATGATACATAATTTTCATAAATATAATTCATATTTGAAGGAGTGGGAGGAGTTCGATCAAAATTTTTGTAATAACCAAAATTATTTCCAGAATCTTAATCTACAACTTTTTTCGAAATTTTTTTCAAATAGAGCCTTAGGTATAGCAATAGGGAGTTTTTTGAAAAGGGGGATGGACCCTTGGAAAATTGGGATGCCAAAAAATTAATTTCATTGTTTTATCACAATTAATCAATGAATTTTACTTCAAAATGAAAAATATCCGGGAAACGGGGGTAAAAATAGTGGACGAGGATTTTAAAAAATAGCGGAAAGGGTTAAAAAAAACTGCGAACTTATATTTTTCGGAAATAATAATTTTTTTTGGACAACCTAGTTATGCTGAAAAATTAATTGCTATGGAAAATTGTCGAGAAAGTTATGCTGATTCCAATGAGCTATCCAGTTTTTTTCTAGCTTCATTAGATTGGTAGTTATAACGAAAAGTTCGCTTAAGGGGGTAAAATAACCGGGCCGTTACCGCTAGGTGCGTTATAAAAATGAACTTTTTTAAAAGATGAAATGTTTTCAAATTCAAAACATACTTAGGTAAATTTATTTGAAATATGTTGCGATAGTTGTTCTTTTTTGCAGCATTCAAAAAATGATGGTGGCAATTTTTTTTCTAGAAAACTCAGGATAATATGATGTAATATATGTGGCAGTTTGAGTAAGAAGGTCCCACTTTTGAGGTATTGAGTTAGGACCAGATC
>FIZU01046330.1:0-10615 GCA_900064475.1 Pseudococcus longispinus
CGAAATTTTGCATAACTTGAAAATTAAAGGAGTTATGAAGCCTACAAATTTTCAAACCGTTGTAGCTCCTTCAATTTTAGAGTTAGGCAAAACATAAATAGGCATGTTTCAAAAAAATTGCCTATCTAATTATCTATATTATCAGCGGAGCTACGAGGTTTTGAAACATCTACCAGGACCAGTGCATAACTTTATTCCTTCAAATCCTGGGATTGGCAAACATGCATATACTTATGTAGTTTGGGTAGCTGCATCTCTGGTTTAAAGGCGGTGCACTATTACAAGAACGTCCTGTATATATCCATGTCAAAATTATTTTTGAAAAATTTTTTGTTGGAATGATCTCGATAGTTGATATAAGTAAATAATTTTAGGTATCCATAAAGATCTTTGGTGGTAAATTTGTAACTCCCCCTGGCCATTTTCTATGAAATAAACGAATAAAAATTAAAGAAAAACTCCTTTGTGCAATTTTTTTTCAAAAAAGAAGTACAAAACTGAATCAATGTTTTATGTTGGGAAAGTTTCATCTAAATTAAAAAGATAGATGCCTATTTTATGTTACAGCATATCGTGAACAGTGCACTTTTGTCCCTACCTAATAACTGAACCAGGAAATTCCAATTTACATGTGGAATGAATTGTCAAATAAGATATAGAGTAGTTTTTATTTTAGACAGTTGAAACAACTGAAAAGTCGAAATTAATTGAAGCAAATGAATATCTACAGAACTGAATTGTTAGTGTTACTATAGGTAGTTCACAACGTGACTACTCTGCGTATCTTTTATTTAAGAAGGCATACCTATGCATATTTAAAGACTGTTAGATTCCGACGCGACATCGTTATTACTACAGGCAAAAGTGCTGACCATTTTTATCTGGTTCCAGATAAGATAAATGAAAGATAAAATGTAATCAGGGTTGTTTTACCTCTTTTTTTTTTTTTTAGGAAGACTCAAGTTTATTTTAATACGACTATCAACTAATTTATTTTTTATTTGAATCAGCCAAATATTTTTCTGCGATTTTTTGTTTAAATCGGCAAAATATTTTTTTTTTCACAATTTTTAATAATGAATCAAGTTTGATTCGGTCGAATATTAGTTTGCAAGTTTTCGTTTGTGATGCTCGCATCACTGTTTATTTTACTTCGTAGACAACTTCTTTATGGGTCTAAGTATAGAAAGTATGTATAGGTAGGTTAGGTACATATATGTACCTACATATCTATATTATAGATCTTTATTATAGATTCATACTAAATAGGTGTGTGATACAGGTAGGTACTTACCTTCGTCGAATAAAGCCATTTATTTTCCGAGTTGACAAATACGAAGAATAAAAAAAATCCAAGTATGCCGATTATAATTATAGCAGCTACGCAATGCACTTTGAAATACAATAAGCTCATTCTTGACGCGGAACAAAAAATTTCACTTTTGATCTTCAAGTAGTCTACATGTGCATACGAATCTCATGAATTGTAAACTTTTTAACATGTCGGATGACATCATACAGCCGGTATATAATTATATACGAACAGTTGCAAAAAAACGATTTCAAAATTATGTTTACCTAACTTCATAATGTATAAACAGAAGGCTCGTATATCTAGAACATGTTAATGAAACTGTTTTTAAGCGAATGATAAAACCATATGAACGTAAGTAAATAGCAATAGGGCGGTTACTTGTTATCACTCCTTTTATATACAGTACTTACTTACAAACCTAATAGATAATGCCACCACTGCACTGTATTTTAATCACTTGGGTACTGAAACGATAGTATACAAATAAAATTGTCATAAGAAGGTATATTGTCATATCGTATATAGATATACACCTACGTAGGTAAATATATATATTCAATGATCGATGAAGATTCTTTTCAAAAAATTACTTTTGTACACCTATTTTTTATGTTTTATTACTCTTGACTTACTCAACTAAGCAAGGTACAATCATTTTGAAATTATAGGTATAAATAGATAGGCTGCGTTGCAGTATGTAAAATGTACACATAAATTAATAATAATTTATTTATTTACATTTCATATGAATAAACCTATGCTAATTAATTAATGATGGTCCATACCTATTTGATAAAATCTTTAGGAAGGAAAAAATTATTCAGACACATCACTACTATTTGATGAAACCACATTGCAAATTGGACTTATTCTATCTTCGGAGACATTTTTACTCAAATCTGAAGCATTTTCTATGAATTTTTCTTCAATTACTGGAGGTGAACGTGCCGAGATGTGTTGTGGTTTTACCACTAAAGGCATTCCTGAAATCATTAATACCTACATTTGAAGACATAGTTTTTTTTTTGTTTTTTTTTTTTTAAATGAAGATTTTTAATAGGTAAATATTCAAGATGTGCTCATAATTATTATTTTTCCTAAAAAAATGATAATAGTGCTGAATATTACTTACCCTGCATTGATTGATTAGCATGATTTGAAGGTAAGGTCGAACATGGCCACATGGGAGAATGAGGCTGAGGATGGATTATAGAAGGATTCGATCTCTTATCATCTGACTGAAAGCTAAAGAAGAAAAATGTGAATGAATTTTAAAAAAAATATGAAATGCAAGCAGATTTATGAGCAAATTAATAATTAATGATTTGATTGATAATATTCAACTTCAAATGAGTGATAATGGTGGATTAACCTTACTTTGGGTTGTTTTTTTTTTTGCTTTTGTTATATTTTCCTTAAAATTAAAAGTAATCAAAAGATGGTTAATAAATTTTTTTTGATTTTTTTTTCTAGACAAACAGAAGACAATTGGAATTATCGAAAGACAAAAAGGAAAATTCAAATTAAGTAAATATCCTATCTTTTTTATGACAAAAAATCACATAATCAAGTACGTATGTATGTTTTTCAGAAGCAATCCGCATTTTATTTGTTGAAGAGAAGAAAATTTAACTGACAAGGCGATGAAATAACAAATAAATTGAAAATTTGTGATTAATACGTATTCCGAAATTACCAATCGTCACGCGGGTAGAAAAACAATGTACCTTTTTTTAAGATTTAAAGTATGAAAAACAGGAGAAAATGTATAAAAATTAAATAAGAAGGTGGGTATCCAAAAGTTGATAATTCGAAGTGAACAAAAATTATATCTACTTGTCAATTTTCATTTTCACAACTTTTTTAAAAAACCATGCATAAACTAAAGTATCACAAAGCAGTTACAATTAATTTTTTAAAGTTTTCGTGAAGATAGGTAAAGTTATTCAATTTTGAAAATAATTAAGCAGTTTTGTTAATACTTAAGCTTTTTATCTAAGTATATTTGTCTCGAAATTTTTTTTTAGAAAGTGAAAATACTTGGATAAGTATTACTAACCATGGCATAAATCTTTGATATCCATCTCTGGTGATTGGATCTGAACTCATTGATGTGGGAGACGGATCAGACATATCAGAAGAATGTAAAGGAGTTCGACCGAGATGAGCACCATTCCCACCTTTTCGATGAAAATAAACGTAATGTAATTTTTAATATTTAATTCAGAATAATTTGCAACGAGAAAAACAAAAATTTGAAAAAAAAAACTTACTCAATAACATTGGTGAAGTTCCTAATCCTAAACAGCGAATTCTCCAAGCATCTTGAAGAAGTTGTAAACGTGCGTGCTTTCTCCACTTGGCTCTGCGATTTTGAAACCAAACCTGAATAAGGAATTTGAAATTGATGAAATTTTTGAGAATCCACGAATGAGCAAAATGATATAATTAGTTTGCGAGTACCTACTTGAACTCTAGCTTCTGATAAATTTATCCTTAAAGCTACTTCTTCGCGAAGAAAAACATCTGGATAATGTGTTTTTTGAAATAATGACTCTAATTCTTGTAATTGTTGAGGAGTAAATGTAGTTCTGTTTCGTCGCTATTGAAAAAAAATTATTTGAATTTAATTTTCTTTTTTTTTTGGAGTATGAGCACTTGAAAAAATCGAAAAATGTGCGAGTAATGAAATTTGCATGCTTGATTTGGATTTTTAGAAAAACTTTACATGTTCATTATTATGTTTTTTGTACAAAAAGCATCCAACATGTTTTGGAATTTTTTATAAACATGCAAAACCACAACTTTGAAATTTGCCAAAAAAAATTGCTTATATTTAATAAAATTTCATAGGGAAAAAGCTGATAAAAAATAATTTACTTTAATTAAACTAAAAAAATTATATTTAATTACATTAAAATTATTACCTGTCGTCGACGACCGAACATATATTCGGAAATTAAATCTGTTGGAAGAGGTGATAAAAACGGACTTGGTCCGGCCATTATGTAAACGGAAATAAAATCATCAACCCTCTTGCATTAAAGCGATATAAAAGGGGGCTGAAACGACTCGATTGCTGTTCTGAAATATGATTGGTCTGCTATCTTCCAATAGTAAAACGTAATTTAATTAAACGCAAGAAGCGCCAATATTAATACATACCGAATTTATTTAACTGGTAGATGTAAATGACTTTTTGGTACCCTTAAATTTAGAAAAAATTACATATGCGCTATATTTTATTTATTATATATTTGGTCGTAAAAAGATACCTTTTTTTTGCAACAAATTTATGACATCATGCATATTTTCTATGGCACGTGAGTTTTTTGAAATTAAATTGTTGAAGGAGCAACGAATTTTCTACTTAAGTAGGTACTCGTATAAGTATTTTTAGTCAATTATTTCAGCTAAATTAACATTCCTGGAAGTACCTACCAATGTCAAAAAATGACGTGAAAAAAAAATGATAACAATTAAAAAATTTGTAGGTAAATAACGTTTTTTTTAGGAATGATACCTATTCTTATATAGTTAATTAAAATTGAAAATTCCAAGAAAATGTCTTATGAGACAACTTTTTTTCATTGGCAAAGATTTGAATTGGGATATTCGAAAATTTGTACTGCCTTCCCAATAGTTTTCGTAGGCGGGTGGCGAAATTAAAGATTGCGTGGGTATTGATTCAATTACTTCAATTACTTACCCCTTAGAAAATTTTATAGTCGAAAAATATTTGCTTTGTTCCAAAAATATTGTAAATATTTACTTACCTATTACTTGGACTTTCAGCAAAGAGAAAATTTTGAAGAGCGAATTAAAAGAGAATATCCTGATGGAATATTTCGAAATGAAAAATTTTAGTGAATGTTCTAAAATTTGCCTTGTAGTAGGCATATACTTACTTTATTACCTAGTTCCTTACCTACCTATTAACATGATACCTTTTTAACAATTTTGTTCTGTGACTAATTGCTATATATCTAGGTACGTGTACATAGATTTGGAACAAATTTTGTTTGAGGTGTTTCCTCGAAGAGGTGCATGAATGGAATTTAAAAGAAAAAACTGAAAATTTTGTACAAGTGTTTTGTGATATAAAGTATTAGGTAATAATAGGTAGGTATAGTCTACGTAGGTGTATTAGGAAAAGAGTAAACTTTTGAAAAGGTCATTTTCGTCAGATCTTCACTTATAGCTTGTGTAATTTCGAAACATCAAAAAGTTAACCCACACTAACCACATTGTGACATGGTTCATTGACAGGAAACCCCAATTTTACAAAAAGAAAAATCTTACTCCTGAAAAAATGTAATTCTTCGATATTCATTTACTTAAGTTATTAGCTATAGTCTACTATTCAGTGTTTGGAAAACGAAAAAATGATTTCGTTTTTGTTTCGTTTCGTTTAACGAAAACGTAGTATCTATAGCTATATCGTTTTTCGTTTTTTTTTTTAAAACGAAAAAATTTTCGTTTCATTACCTTTTTTTCGTTTTTTAATGTTTTTAAACTTTTTTAGCGTTTTTTCAACAATTGTGAATTATTGATTTATTACTCCTCAAAATAGAAAGAACGCTAAAAAACGACGTTAAAAAACAAACAAAAACCAGAAAAACGAAAAAAATTTCGTTTTTTTTCGTTTATCATAATTTTTATTAATTTTAGTTAGAAATAACGTTTTTATAACGTTCTCATCGTTCTCCAAATACTGCAATACTATTTGCTATTCAACTTAACTATTCTGCTAAAAATTGATGTACTGAGCCAACTGTTTAATTTTGTGTCCTGCAATTTTAAATTTTCTATGGTATGGCTCGATTGGCAGAAAATAAGCAAATCAACTGATAACTTCTGTTGATTGGAGGAGGGGGGGGGGGGGTATTTTCAAAACAATGATCTAGATGTAAATTTTCTAGCACAAGAACAAAAATTTTCATTGAAAATTTTTAAATGTTGATTAGTAAAGAAGTATTCAATTTTGGAATTTTCAGGGTTTTCTAGGGTGCTGCTCATTTTAATTTTGAAATTGTTGAGTAGCTAAAGCACCCGACCTATTGCTCAGTTGCCAGCCCTGCTCAATTTTTCCAAATTTTTTATTTTTTATTGGTGATCCCCCAACCCATTTAAATGGTATGTAAATAGATTACCAAAAATGCATTTATTTAAAAATAGTTTTTTTAATTTTTTTTTGTAAATAGCTATTTTATTCAGACTACCCAGACACAATAGATACGTACCTTTAAAAAAATAGTTGCAGTCTAAAAAAAAAAAAAATATGAAAACATCAAGGATTAATTATAAAAACCATTTTAAAAATGAAAATACAATAAGAAATGTTTGAAAATCGTCGAAAATGTTGAAATTGTTGAAATTTTTATGAAAATCGATGAAGATATTGTAAAAACGGCCAAAAAATAATGAAATCAGTCAGAAATCTCGTAAAAATTGTTCGAATTTTTTACAAACTTTTCATTATTTTCACCCTTTTTTCGTTGTTTTTACTGATTTGTACAAAAATGTGTTTTTTATGGCATTTAAACCACTTCTACAACATTATCAACGATTTTTAAGAATATTTAAAAAACTTTTACGAGATTTTCGAAAACTTTCTAAGTTTTTGAGACCTTTTTTAAGAAGTTTTTAGAAATTTTTATGAAAATTTGAGAAATTTAAACGACGTTTCCAACGAATTTATTGATTTTTTTACTGTTTTTCCAATGTTTTTACTGATTTTTGTAAAAATGTTGACAATTTCAATAACATTATCGACGACTTTTATAATTTTTTGGTCATTTTCATCATTTATTAATTTATTGTTAATGATTCTTATGAAAATCTCAACAATTATTTTGAAAAAAATGAAAAAGAACAAAAATTATATTTAACAACCTGTTTTAAATTAATTTTAAATAGATAAATAGGTGACAAAAATGTACTTAGTTACCCATTTCTATTTAAAATCTCAAATAGGTCCCATCCCTGACCCCAGCATCCAAACAATGGCTGTTTTGTTTTTCTCTTTCTGAATTTAGAAATATGTAGTTGAAAGTTACTTTATGCAGCTTTACATCTCTCCAAAAGTTCAAAATTCACAAAAATATTACGTTGGATAAATTACTGATAGTCTGAAATTTTGCAAGTTTTTCCATCATAAATAGGTTTCTAATGCACATTATCATACCTGTCTAATAAGTTCATCACATTTGAGCAAGACATATCCTCGCATGTAAATATACGAAACGATTCAATACTTGCAGACATGCATATATAGGTAAGTATTGTTCGTCTCCGTCGATTTTTAAAATTCACTTACGAGTTACCGGCTGCATATAGACCATAAATTCATTATAAATCGTCCTCATATCAATACGTACGTCTACTTAGAAAAAAAGTACCTATCTAACATCTAAGCGAGAATAAATTTTCAAAAGCGAAGTTTAAGATAATAAATTATATTAGTAAAATGGATGAAAATGGAATAAAGGCACCTACCGAGAGTTAAACATTGGAAAAGCGTCGAGCAGAGTATCAAAGGAAACCTGTATTTTTTTTTACAAAGTCGGCAGCTAATTTTATGTAAAGCAAATTAAATGAAAGTCCATTCACCGGAAAAGCGGCTCTCTATTTTGAATAGAAACCAAAGTAAACGAGATAACTGGAGGTCCACTATTAATAATTACCTCATTCATTATCATTATAAATGGTGCTATATTTTCGTTCTCTTTTCCACCATTTATGCTTTAAACGAATCTAATTCCTTTGAAACATAAAAATGTAATATATTAACTAATCCAAATACGTTTTTTTTTGTCAATTTCTATTATTTTTATGAGTATTATTTATTACCTAGTTTATCGACTTGAGTTTTTAAACATCATTTTGTACAATTAATAATTTAGAAAAATCTTAGAATTAGCTGCTTGAATTTTTTTGTGTTGTACGAAGCTGGTTCCCTGTGTAATGTATATCCAATCGCTTTGAGAATTAATTTTCATTATAGTAATCGTAGAAGATGATGTTTAACTTCCCTATATTTCATAATAATATGTATAGGTGTATGTACTTGTTGGGGTGTACAATAAAATATGTGTTTTCATAATAAAGATTATAGGAGAAAAACTGGCAATACAAAGTGATGCGAGACAATTGGAAGTCGAAATACGAAATTACGAACCCCAGTTGTTAAATACAATAAAAGACGTCCGCGTATAGTATTCAGGATACGCCTATATGACTTGATTAATTTTGGTTATTGATTGAACATAGAACTGTAAATTTGAATTATATGAATACGTGCACACTACAGCATTCAATCTTTCTATTATATTGGTGTAAAACTTTTCAGCATAAAGTCGTACCTCGTCCAGATCGATAAGCTTTACCATATATATTTTTTTAAGTTATTAATCTCGAAGAATTGCCAAGTAGGTAGTCAGCTACATAATATTTTTTGAACTAAAAATGAGTTGACTTATTAAAATTCCTAATTAAGTCTTGTCCACTCTTGAAGTCTTATACAAGACTTCGGGTCCATTATCCAAATGACAACAAAACGGAGAAACCATTCAGAACAAGTGGACCATCTGTTATGTTAAAACTTACAAGGTTTATGTTATGATTAAAACAACGTCGCACCGAGTATTGTCTTCAATATAAAAGGTTTATCATTTGCCAGTTTACTCATTCAACCATTTGTTAGTTATCATCGTTTAGCGAATAGGCAAATTCTCCATTCATTGTTTTAGCAGCATTCATATTATGCACATCAAAACTGTTACGGTTATTTGTAGTTATTGTTGTCGTTGTTTCCATCAAATGAATCATCAAGAATGGAAAAACAAAACAATACTGGCATTCCTCTTGGTCATTGCTATATTTTCATTTTCCTAGAAAATAAAAAAAATAAATTAACAATTCGAATGCGAGTGAAACAAACGAAATGTTGCCTACTCTACCCCTTGTGATGGTATTCATCATGTACGTAGGTATGTATGCGTGTGGTAACATTGATAATTTGAAATTTTCAATAAAATGGAAAATTAAATGTCAGCAATTATGTTATTTCTTTTCATTAGTAGATATCTTAACCAGTTACTTAGTTTAGTTACACACCGCATAATTTAAAAAAAGTAAATTATTAAATTTTAATTAGATCAGTAAAGAGTTGAAAGAGTACTTTTTAAAAATCAACAATCAACAGTTATTTAGAATAATGAAATCAACCAATCACAGATCAGAATCACTACAGGAATGTTCTTTTCAAGTTCTCAAAATCGTTCACCAACTCCAACAATGAGCAAATAAATGTGATTCATGAAGAATCTTCGTTATACTTCGTTAATCAATCGTTCAATTAGTTACTTCTCGTGTCGTCTTCGTTTATTTTCCAAAATCCATAATATTTGACATTTTAACTTCGTCCCTCAAAAATTGAGATTTATTACGAAAGTTACGTTTTATGGCAGAAAGAATTGTTATCATGATATGGACGTTAATTTACACAGTCCATTGTATTAGTAATCGACATAAGTGTTCGGTTCGGTTATCTTTCGGTAAGACGTGGTTTAATTTACCATGATTTTGTTCTTGAACCGAATCGAAATATCAGAAATATGTGCCGGTATTTCATTTGTAGTATTTGAAGTTTCTTAGTTAAAATTTATTGAGCAGTTTGAGAAAATTTTCGAGTGATAGTTTCAAAATGTCAAAGCACGGTTGGTCGCCTGGTCAGTTGAAGAAGTGACGAACGCTGAAAGATTGGTAAGTTATCAGTTATCACCTTATCCTTATACTTCACTGCAATATTACATTTGCATTTATTTCCTAAGCTTAGTATGAGAAATTCTTATGAAATTACACGTTATGAGCAATAACTTAATAGAATCGATGGTTCGTGTACTAGTCATAGATAATATATTATACATGGTACTAGTTGGACATTGGAAAAGGTTTGTCGTACAGAGTGAAACGAGACGTTGGAGACAGTGGAGTATTGTAGAACTGTCTACAATTCATTTAATTATCAGTGATCTTGATATGTTGAGGGATCATTAGATGATCCGTGATAAGACGTCTTATCAAAATATTAAGTTCTTCAATTACTTACAAAAACGAATAATTCGTCGATAGTTAGATAGATTTATCACAGCTATGAATTTAGGGGGATATTCTGGATTCACGTTTGCCTACGGTTCGCCTGATTTTCGAGTAAATTTCAACTCTATAATTTGAAGTAAATACTGAACCAAATTACTTCAAATTTGAAATATACATTTTTCAAGGTAAAATGAATAA
>FIZU01046349.1:0-14273 GCA_900064475.1 Pseudococcus longispinus
AATGGGGGTTTCTGAGGTCTCAGCCCCCCTTGTGCAGGGCAGAAAGTTCCAAATGGGCATTTTCGCATATGCCCTGTTGGTATCTATGGGAAGCCCGATAAATTTACAGGCTACCAAAAAAGCACGATGGATGAACACTTTTTCGTCTTTGGTCCGTAGACTAAATGGTTTAATGTTTAAATCTCAACTATTACAATTAACTTTGTACAACGTTTTTACGAAATTTGGACGATTTACATAGTTTTTTGTCAATTGGTTCCACATTCCGAATAATTTCCAGGGAAATTCCAACAATTTTTAAGAGGTTTTCAACAGTTTTCATGATTTTTTGGCCATTTTTACAATAATTTCAAATTTTGGACGATTTTCATGATTTTTTGTCAATTTTTTTCATATTCCGAATAATTTGTAGGAGAATTCTAACAATTTTTAAGAGATTTTCATCAGTTTTGGCTATTTTTACGATAATATTTCACCGATTTTTTGATGATAACGATTAAGTTCCAATATATTAATATTTTTTATTTTTTACGATAATTTTGGGCAATAAAAAAACTTTAGGGAGTTTTCTCGGGTATTTATTCGAAAAATCTCAAAAAAAGCACTTTTCACTACTTTTCACTTTTCACTTTTCAATTCACGATTTGCACTTTTCATGAAACGGAACATCGCTAGACTTGTTTTAAGTCGATATCCATCAAATATTGCAATTTCAGCAAAATTGAGAAACTATCTTTTTTTTGCTCTTTTTCACGAATTGAGTATTTTTGATTTTGAAAATTTTTACGTGAAATAATGTTGAAAAATTGCACGGTACTGTACTTTGGTAGATTTTAGGAAAGTTTGAAACTTTGATATTTTCTGAGGGTCCAAAAAATTTCCTGGGACTTAATTTCTTGCTTAAAATTAATCATCGTCAAATATTTGATTAATGAAATGAGTGACATAAACTCCTCAATTATTGATTAATAATTACCTACCTATCTAATAATTAATTGAGTCAATAAGAAAATAAACGAATGTCCAAAATCTACTACTTTTCCATTTTGCTGTTAAATTCACACGAATCAAAAACCACCATATTTTAATCGCCCAGAACACCAATCAATTCGTACATTTCGATTCCCCACCGAACAAAAAATCAAATCATCTCATCCAAGGGGGGCAATTTTCCAATCACCATCATACCCTGCAACACTGGTCAAACACACTTCCACCACAACAAAAGCAATTCGAACACCACCACCGCCAATTCACCATCCAAAATCACTACATCGACACGCTGCGAAAAAAACCTAAACGCTCGTACATAACCCCTATCAACACCTTGGCTCACTTCCCAGCAAAACGGACGCAGCTTTCATGGCGGGCCAAACCGCACGACCACCTCAACCTAAAAACAATTAGGTCGCGAACACAATTCGCGCAAAATTTACCAACGCAATGCGAATAATTGGAATAGACGCCGCAAATATTCCAATCTTGTTTCGTTAATCAACGATAAACACAATGTACCATCGTACATTCCACAGCGGCGAGGAGGGATCATCGAAATGCGACCTTTTAAACTATCACAAAAGCCCGATGCGAACTGCGATTTCTCGGCCATAGGGATTTCACAATATATAGGCACAGCACAACAACTCTATACATACGAAGCGTTTTATAGAGACACACAGACGTGTAAAAAAAATATGCAAATTTAAAAAACAATCCGGCTCGGTTAATAACAAGCCTCATACGGCAAGACATAATAGAAAATTTATTCGAATTTTGTTGGCAATATCAAAATACGGTTTGTAATTTTAGCATACTGCCTACCTAACTTTAATATCGTTGAAATTTATCCCGGCTTGATTCCTCTTCCCCCTCGCCACACATTTTCAAACCCTACCGAAACGATATAAAATTAGACTAAGGCGCCATCTGTATTAAACCCAATGAAACCGTTTTTTCTCTCAACGGGGTAAAATAACGTGAAAACGACCTACATGGAAAGGACTGGCTTTGTCCACGCAAAAAAAAAGAGGAAAAAAGACCAAGATGAAAAAAAAAAGAACGGGGCACATGTGAAAAAATAACAGACTTATGGAAAAACGAAAACTTCTCTTTCGTTCGTACATATAAAGAAGAAAATGGTTTGTTGATTTTGCGAGACTTTTCACAACCTCCGGGGAAATCCATTTTATTTTCTTAACTACGAAACGAGACGATATCCCATTTAAAAACGCATTATTTTCACATAATCTCGTACACTACTCCTATAGCAACCTCCTCCCAAAGGCATTTTTTCCTAATTCGTATAATTTTTTTTCAGGTCTTCGGTATACTGCTTCCCTTCTGCTACAAAGTCTTTTCATTCTATCATCGTGTCCGAAAGAAAACTCCAACCTATCATTTTAGCTCCCTTCGAGAATATCGTTTATTTTTCCGCCACCGAAATATTTCCTGGCTTTGGTTTTGTTTTCACATCGTAGAGAGATTTTGTCGTCCATTATTTTTGGTACGTTCGAGTCGTCGAAATATTACTTCATATACAGGGTGTCCTCGAAGAGGTGGTACAAACTCAAGGTTCGGATATAATCGAAGACTACTAATAAAAAATGTTAGATCGACATGATACCAAACTTTAAAATTTAAGGAGCAATGACTTTTTGAAAAAATTTGAATTGAAATTTGAAACCAATTTTTCAATTTAGGAATGCGTAGCAAATCAAAAGCTGAACAAGTTCTCTTCTCATAATTTTTTGTTCAAGTTCAAAATTGAAAGAGGCTATAAAGGTGAGTTCAGTGCTAGGAATTAAATTTACTTTAACTTTAATGATAAAAATGACAAATTCGATCAAAAATGACTGACAAAGACTAATTTTCGGACAAAAAAACAAAGGGCTAATTTTGGGACAAAAAGAACAATTCATCTGACGTATTCCAAATTTTGTAAAAATGAAACGTTCCTTTAAAAAAAAATCACATAAATATTTTGTGACAATTTTTTTTTTTATGGATATTTGTAAAATATTTTTTTGAGTGATTAATTAGTTTACCTAATTGTTTTCTACTCGTGCAAACATTTTCATAATTCATTTTAAAAATATTTATTAAGAAGTTTTCGTTTGAAATTTTTGAATTTCTGTTTTGAATTTTTTCGATGGAACTGCCAATTTTTTTAAAGATTTTTTTTATTAAATTACACTAAGCGGCTTGAAAAAGATGAAATTTTTGTACATTTTTTTACAGTGATTCAAGAGTTATTTTTTCATTTTTTTGCAAAGTTTTCTTGTAAAATGGTGTTTTTTTTTAAAACAAAAATATGAATATAAAAACCAAAAGGGTAAAAAAAATTAAGCAGAATAAAGACAGAAGGATGAAAAAATAACGAAAAATGGAATAAATTATTATTCCTGAGCACTGAAGCTGTGTCTTAACAGAATTTTGAAGGATATTGTAGCGCATCTTGCGTTTTGATTTTGAAAAAAATTTCAATAAAATTGTAAAGAATTCAGGTTTACATAAAATTTGAAAAAATTACGTTTGAACAAAATTTGAAAGAGTATGTTTGAACCAAATTTTGAAAAATATTACAAAATTCAAAGAATTTTTTTGAAAATTTTTGTACAAAATTTGTATCGTATTTGACCGGAATTTTGAAGCAATCAAACAACATTTAAGTAAAATAGACTTAGAATCAAATTTAAAAGAATTTTATTTCAAGCATTTAAAAAAAAACTGTGTTTGAACAGAACTAAAAAAAATTAACTTCAAACAAAATCATGTAAAATCTAGAAAATTTTTAATGAAATTTTAAAAACCTGTGTTTAAACAGAATTTCGAAAAAATTTGAGAACTAGCCCTCTTATATGTAAATCCAAAAGTCATTTGGATTCTGAAAGTTCAAAAAAGTCAGAAAAAATATCTTAAAGTCATCGTAACAGATTTTCGTAAGTGAATTTCGCAATAACATTTTTTTGAAAAATTTCAGATATTCAATTCCAAGTACAAAAAATCAGTAGAAATCTGAAAATTTTTCTACATTCAAAAAAAACTGACAAAATGTTTAAAAGGCAGCGTTAGGTAAAAAGCTGTCACACAAAATGTCTTATTTGAACTGTCTTGAAATTTGTAAGTCCATCAATGTTTGAAATTTTTCAAGTCCAAAAATTCATTTAAGATCTTAAGAGTTTTCAAAGTCCAAAAAAGTCTGACAAAATGCCTGAAAGTCAACGTAACATTGAAATTTTCCAAATCGAAGAAGTCTTCCTAACAAAATATCGGAAAATTACTCTGATTACTGAAATTTCCCAAGGTCAAAAACTCCAAATTATTTGCCTGACAAAATGTCTAAAAGTCAGCATCATATCTGAAAATATTTCCAAGTCCCAAAAAGTCTGACAAAATGTCTAAAAGTCATCGTCAAAAAATTTCGTCAGGTTTTTCGCAGAATTACCCACAGCAAAAGCATGTGCCATGCTAAATTTCCGTTTGAACGAAATTTTGAAAAAAATGTCTCAACCGAACTTTGAAAAATTGAATTTTTCACAAAATTTTAATCGTGTTCAAGAAAGTTGTAAAAATCTTCGAGGAGATTTATTTAGTCAAGTATTTCTTTTCATCGCCCAAAAATTCAAATAATGACTATTTCTAAGTGAAGCATTTTTTTTAAATTTCAGTAAGACTGGGTAATAAATAGTACTTCGAAAAGTGAAGAAATTTTGTCATGATGACTTTTTGCCAACTATCAAAATTGAAGGGGCAAAGTAATATCAAGAGAAAAAAATACTAAGAATTGTGAATTTACTTTGACTATACAAATCTATTTTCTCTTCAATTTTGTTGATGGGCAAAAAATTGTCATAACAAAATTTGCCCAGTTTTCAAAATACCGTTAATTCCCCGAATTGAAATTTTTTCAAAATTTTTTTTGTTTCAAATTACGTTTATAGCCCTTCCAATTTTGAAAATAGGCAAAAAATTACAAATGAGATTTCGTTCAGTTTTTGATTATCTATTCCCACGATTGAAAGTTTCAATTCAAATTTGAAAATAAATTTTCCCCTTCCATTTTAGAGGCTCATCTTATGTTTTTTCTAAATGGCACCCAATTATAAGCGAATCTCGATTCTGTATCACCTTTCCTACGACACCCAGTACACCGACACAAAGAAAAAATTACAAACGCCGATATGTCGATCACATATCATAATCGTTTGATTTTCTTGGAACTGCACGAATAACGTAACTACTAATAATTCACACATTTATCAATCTTTCGCCAACCGAGCTCGGCTCCGTCGATATCTCGACGAAAAATTTCTTATGTAAACGCAGCTGCACCGCTTCCTACACATGCATATCGATAAGAAAAATAAACCGAGTATAACCATTCCACGTGTACGGTGTACGACGCGCCGAGTCGAGTAATCGGTATAGAAATAGCCCAGCAATCTATCGACTGGTCAGCTTATTTAGCATTTACCGCAACCATATAATTATACATGTAAACATAACCGAGGTTTAATCACAATCCAGCCCCAGCTCCTCGTACAGCGACTCGAACGCCAACAGAACATATCAATTTTGCGCTCATGACCTTTAAATGGAAATTTCAATATCGATTAACCCGCCTCTTCGTGGTCTTCCAACTTCCAAGTGCTCAACATCTTATATTACAGTACGTATACGGTCGCAAGGGGCACTGCGCTCTATACCAGCACACAAATCAACCAGTCCACAGACGCAGACGATTTAATTAATTCTGTTGATACTTTTTTTTTTTTCCTTTTCATTTCATGCTGTAATCGAACTCACTCTCTGACCAGACCATAACTATACAATATACTTGGAAAAGGGAATAATCGAATAGAATAATATACAATTACAAAGGACATTTCACGTGCCATCGTCGATCCACGAAATACGCGTCATTAACCTGGCACGATTGCCACAGCTACAGTCCAAGTCCAGCTCGCACGTACAAATACGTACAATGTATATTGTACAATCGCATCACAATACTCTTAATTAAACGATAAACAAAAGCGGGTTCTTTAATCGGTATTTTATTTTCGTTAATTATTGAAAATAAACTCGCTAATCCAATAATCCAAATTACATTATCGATTGCGTTTCATTTAGCTATCTATATTTTTACTTAAAATTATCAAAATGACGCATCGTTCTGTATCTCGAACAAAAAAAACCACAACTCTATAGCGAAGCTTATTACACGGAGTAATTTCGTAAATTTAATCTCGATAAGGTACACAAGGTATACCAAGCCGCCTGCCTTCGACTTCGATAACACTCGGCACTCGCGATTCCCTTCATTATCGTCATTAATTCACATTTAAACGTCTCGTCGTCGTTCGGTCGTCGAGCTAAAGCCAAAGGAAACTTGTATACTCTTACATCCCTCCCTATAATAAGTTCGTGTATCCGAAGCTGCACTTGGAAAACGTGTCCACCAGGTGCTTAGAAATATTACGCCAGATTCTCCCAAAATCTACACGCTTCGAGTAATTTAACTGTCATAAACAATTTACCAAATAAGACGATATATACGGGCCATTAATTAAAATCCACAACGTTGTTGGTATACCGCGCGCGTATAATTATTCAGACCGACGAATGGATAAAATCATCCCGAGGGATACAGAGTGAGACAGAGAGACGTCTTGTAGAGTATAATCTGGTATCGCGTGGTGGTTTTTTCAGTTCCCCTGGTCCCCCTCTTCTTCCACTAGGCTATATTCATTTTCATGACAGTCGATGCGTTCGTATTGTATGGTAGAGTTTATAACTACAAACGAAAACCACAATCGTAGGTTTTGTTTCGAGCTTCGAGCTGAAAAACTAATTGATGATGATGTGAAATTCAATATCGAAGTCGAGCTTGAAGAGAAATGCTGATTTTTTTCGAAAAAAATTGAAAAGGGCAATTTTCGAAAGTGGCAAAAAATCAAATTTTAAACAGAATTCAGTATTCATTAGGTATGAGTTTATACTTAACCCAAATTTCATTTATTGTGATCTTGTACTAATTTCATTTCTATACCGTTAAAAAGAATTTACTTTTAAATAAGTTTTTGAGGGAGGAGGGGGGATGTAAAACCTGAAAATTATTTGTAAAATTGAAAATCACCAGTTGAAAACTTTAACAAACAGTGACCGAAAGCTGTGAAAAAAAAATAGAACAGAACTGAAATACGAATTGGTATTAAAATATGCAGTGGGGAAGGTTGCGGCGGATTGTCCCACTCAAAATTCGCCAAAATCGAATATTTTTTTAAAAGATTGATCGTAATTTTCTTTTAAATTGGTCAACTATGATTTTGGTGAAGTTTTGTCGAAAAATTTGAAAAATCGACCAAATACTGAGGATAAATTTGAAAAATTAACTAAATTTTGACGAATCGACATATTTGCAAACGAGATGAAAATTTGAGAATCGGCGAAAAACTAGAAAAAGTTGATAATTTGTCAGTAACTCTCGGTTCTTTGAAATGTCAGTAGGCAAATTTCACATCCCTTCTCCCAATTTTAAATCGAGTTTTGTTTCTGGGAGTATGAAACTAAAAATTGCACTGATTAAAAATAAAACTGAAGTTGAAAATTATCAACGATTATTTTCGAAAATTGGAAGTCGTACCTAAATTAAAATTTTTGAGAATTGAAAATTTGAAACCATAAGTAAAACTCGAACTCGAAAATTTGAAAAGAAAATTCTTCGAAATTAAAAGACCACGAACCTTTTGAAAATGGTAACTTTAAAACAGAAATTTTTGAAAATTTAGAATTTTTAATCAAAATTTATGGAAATTGAATAAAGAAAATTTAATTCAAAATCTAAACTTCCGAAAATCAAAAACTTAAGAATCACCAAAAACTTTGAACTTAAAATTTAAAAAAAACAGGAAAAAGGAAGAAATTAATTTTTTGAAAACTGAAAATTTGGAATTAAAATTTTTGGAAATTGACTCTTCGAATCTGAAAATTTTGTTGAAATTCCACTTTCAGCAATTGAAATTTCGAATCTAGAATTTCCAAAAATTTAAATTTTGAACCAAAAACTTTTCTTAAAATTTGTAATTTAGAAAAAAATTTCAACTTTGAAATTTTGAACATCGAAGACTTAAAATTAAAATTTTTGGAAATTAAATATCAAAAACATAAATTGAAAGAAAATTTAATTCCCAATCTAAAACCTTTGAAAAGCAAAAACTCAAAAATTTAATTAAAAAAAAAATTCAAACTTTGAACATGAAATTTGAAAAAAAAAACTATGAAAAGGCAAAAACTGAATTTTTGAAAAATAACCAAAAATTTTTTTTTACACTTTCGGGAACTGGGATTTTTAATGTGGAAATTCTGAAACTGGAATATTCAATCGAATAACTAAAGACTAAAATCAAAAAAAATATCAATGAAAAATCTAAAACTTTCAAAATTCAAAACTCAAGAACTCAAATGTTTAAAAAATTAGAACTTTGAACCTGAAATAAAAAAAAAAAATGAATTTTTTGTAGATTAAAAATTCGGAATTAAAATTTTGAAAAATTGGATATTTGTATCTAAAATTTTTGTTGAAATTTAGACTTTTAGCAATTGAAATTTTGAACCTAGAATTTTCGAAAATTTAAATTTTGAACCAAAATTTTTTGTTAAAATTTAGAATCTAGAAAAAAATTTTAACCTGGAAATTTTGAACATTGAAGACTTGAAATTAAAATTTTTGAAAATTGAATATCAAAAACTTAAATTGAAAGAAAATTTAATTTCTAATCTAAAACCCTTGAAAAACAAAAACTCAGAAATTCAAATTTAAAAAAATTCAAACTTTGAACCTGAAATTTGAAAAAAGAGTATGAAAACGACAAAACAGAATATTTGAAAAATAACATAAATTTTTTTTTTGACTTTTGGGAACTGGAATTTTTAATGTGGAAATTCTGAAACTGGAATATTTAATTAAATATCAAAAAAACCAAAACCAAAAAAATGTCTATTAAAAATCTAAAACTTTCAAAAATCAAAAACTCAAAAACTCAAATGTTAAAAAAATTGAAAATTTGAAATTAAAATGTTTGGAAATTGAATGTCAAAGACCAAAATCGAAAAAAAATTCTAATTTCAAATATAATATCTACTCTTGAAAATTGAAAATCAAAAACTAGAATGCTGAAAAACCTTTTCAAAAAATTAAAACTTCAAACCTAAAATTTTTGAAAAAAACTGAAAATTTGAAATTTGAAAAAGTTTCAGGAAACTGCAAATAATTGAATTTAGGATAAAATTTGAGCCTGATAAATTTATGCAAGTTCACAATAAATGAAAATTTCAAAACTAAAAGCGAAATGGAATATTTCAAAAGCTGCAGCTGAAAAATGATAAAATTTAAAAATCCCAAAATTAATAGCGCCCTACGAAATTTTCTGAAGCAAATTCATTACTTTTTCAAGACATTTTTTTAATGAAGTTTTCTAGTCGTTGGTATAACAATGACACTCTCCTCCAAAAAAAAAAAAAAAACATTTCTTCGATCATTCAAGTGTTTTAAAATTAACATAATTTTTTCAAACTTCAAAGAATAATTTTTCAATTTTATGGACTTTTGACATGGATATTTCGATTTTTGGAAGTCAATTTCAAGCTGATTTCATGACTTTTTCATGACCGTTGGATTCCATGAAAATTGTAACCTTCGAAAACATAATTTGAAACTCGAGCATCAAGTTTTAAAACAGATAAAAAATAGACAAAACTCCCAATTTTGAAACTGACCCTAAAAAATTGGGAAAAAATTGAGAAAAACTCACAATTGAATGTAATTTTTAAAAAACTGAAAATTTTTGTAACTCCAAAAAAAAAACTTCAAAAACTGAAAAATAAAAATAAAACAAAAAAAATCATAAAAACGAACCTACCAATCCAGCGAATTAACTCATTTTCTCTATTTTCGCAATACTTCCATAAAATCCATCCAACCCACACTCCGTACGACTATACATTACGCACGTCCCATCCTCTCCAGGCACCTACCCCTATCGACGTAATCAAATACACCGAAAATGACTATTTAGCGAGGGCGTCTCGTCACCACGTTCGTAATTATCACGCCGCAGCTTGATTGATTCGATTTGATTAAATTCTAAAATCGTGGAAAACACCGCATCCAGTCGAGCCGGCCGGCTGCAGCTTCCATGCCCATTGTCCACTACCTCGGCCAGTAAGTTAATTCGTTTTTAAATGCTGCCGCATACGTAATGAGTAATTTACATGCAAAAGCTTATTATATTGAAATATAATACCACGTTAAATTATACTGCATATATCGTAACAGAAGTGGCAGACGCAGGGCGGGGAATTCGAGTAACTAATTTACATGAAACTTCACTTAAAAACCATTACACGCCTCTCTCTCTTCGTTTAAGCGAATGGGAAACCGGTCCCACAGACCGAATTTGCGCTCGTATTTCGAATTCATTTCATTTTTCTTTGAAAAAAGAAAAAACAATCTCGAATAGGTACATCGACTGCAATAATTCTTTTAATCTAGACGAGAATATCTATATTTCTTCGATGCCGCGGCACCGTAACTTTTATTGACGTGCTAAAACTCATTGGAAATATGGTACGAGTACATGCACCGGGCATACGTACGAGTATAACCTACGCCTTTGTATAGGTAATTTATTTCGTACATTCTCGAGTTCGCGATGGCTGAGAAATTTACGCGCCTATTTGGCCATTTAAACTTATCTAATTTACTCTTATACTATACAGCTCGTCGCCCAGTTAATTATCCTACCTACGAGTAGATGGTTTATGTCATGCGAAGGAAAATTAAAAAGAGGAAAAAAAAAATTAAAAACCTTATATTACAGTGACATAAAAATGCTCTTTACAACTCTCTGTGCAACTTATTACCTACTCGTGTACCTTACGTACGACCAAAAGTACCCATACCATGAATCGAGCGCGGTGAACTCTTTAAAAATTCTCTCGCTTTTGCCATCATATTCCACGTACAATTACACAACCAGCGATGTTTTTTTACTGAACGAAGCATCCACCTTATACCGTTCATATGTCATATTGGTTAATGAATGGCAGTAAAAATACCACCAACAACAAGCTACTCGTAGATATCTCGTAATAACATTTAAATATGTTTTTTCCATATTACAAATGCAAAAATTACATTCGTAATGGATTTTTTTCCTATACGTCCAGTCGTAAATATTCTGTTATATATTTTTTTCAAAATTCTAATTCTCATCCGCAATTACGTTTTTTTTTTGTTCCCTCGTCCAACGTGTGAATGTGTGGTGGTGTGATTTTAAAAATTGAATACCCCTGAAATCGTTTGGTTTAACTGGCGAAAAAGTTTTCGATTTAGATGTCGAGGTAGTATGTACTAGGATAGGTCGTCTTTTGTTTTTTTTTTTTTGGAAAATTGGAAGGCGAATTGAAAAAAGTTGTGGGGCAATGCCAAGAGAACATGGAAAAATTTTGGGTCTCTGACTTGAACCAAAATTTAGAGGATATTGTTCAACATTTTTAAATTTTCAAAAATTTTAAAAAAATGGTATTTCGAATTTTTTAAAATTTTTGTGGGTAGTTTGATCGTATTAATGTCATAAAAGAGTGAAAAATAATTCCTGATTTTTGGAAATTTTTCAGGGGATGTTCAGATAAATTTTGTTCATTGCCAATATAGTCATTTTTGGACAATATCTCGAAATTGAATGAAAAAAAATCCAAAAAAAACCGAACAATCGGAATTTTTTTTCATTCTTTCATGGACAACAATACGAATAACAACCCACAAAAAATCTAAAAAAAAGTTGAACAATTTTTTTTTGGAATTCTTGAAAATTTGAAAATTTTGAATCTCAATTGCAAAATGTTGCTTCAAGCCAGAAAGCCAAAAAATTTTCAGGATTTTTCGACGTCATCCCACAACTTTTTTTTTGGTTTCCCCCTACATCTTTCAAAAAAATGTCAAAAACGGCCCAGCAATAATACGACTAACAGCCCACAAACAATCTAAAAAAAAATTGAATTTTTTTTTGAAATTTTTGAAAATTTGAAAAATTTGAATCTCATGTGCAAAATGTTGCTTCAACTCAGAGAGCCAAAAAAATTTCATAGTCTTTTGACATGATCCCACAATTTTTTTCGGTTTCCCCTCCATCTTTCAAAAAAAACGCCAAAAACGACCCACCCTATGTGACTCAGTACCCTTATTTTTTCATTCGAGGACTCGACCAACCAAGACAATAAAATTAAAAAAATTACAAAAATCGTCGAGCCTGAAACACAATGATGAATTCTGCCACATTACAAACATTTCAATACGTATCGATGATGAAAAAATTGTTCGAATATTTCGAAATATCGTTTGATGAGTACCGCTTATGGAAGTAAAAATCACAAAAATGTGTGATCGCTACACCTGTAACTTATTGCAAAATGCTCCTCGAAACCTTGAATCACTGATAATACGAAAACATTCGCATATGTTTTTATGAATTTTAGGTACAAATATACTACAAAACGTGACAGATGATTGACGATGATAAATGTTCAATCACACTGTACCTAAAAGCAAATTAATCGGCAGGAAGGATTTTTCGTAAAATTCGCCTTTATAAGAAGTAACGTCGTCGCTAACGAAATTATTCAGTGCAAAATGTTCAAGTATTCGTTATTTTTCTTGCTGGCGTTGTGTTTTACTCCGATCAGGGCAACTGATCCTTCACGGACTGAAGTGGCGCACAAAAATTTCCAAGAATGGGGATGGTAACATATTTCATTTTTAAAAAAATAAACAGATAATCGGTCACTTTTTTGTATGAAAAAATCGAAATTTTAATAAAAATTGAGACGAACGTGGCTTATCGAGTGAAAATTTATTGGTGGATAAAAAATATAGAAATACTGACTCAATAGTGACCAATTTTTATTCAAAGGAGAATTACTTTAGAGTTTTTAACCGCCAGAAATCTCGTTTGAAAGCTTATAAAAAACTAAAGACGATGCAATCAAAAGTAAATATTTTCTAAAAATGCTTCGAAAATATATTTTTTTCGGTATATTCAAATTTTCCAATTTTCCAAAAAGGTTACTTCTAAAAATTTTGAATTTTCGAGGCACTTTAAAAATTGATTTGCTCTCAATGAAGTTTAACCGTTTTGTACCCATGAAAAATATAAGATTAAAAAATAAACCCCCCTATAAATTTTAATCCATCTGAATGAGATTTAAAAGAGGACTATAAGTATATAATGACTTTTTTAAAAATTGTGAAAACATCCTGAAAAAATCTGTTTCGTTCACTTTTCTCCGATTAAGTAATCAAATAAAATACAATGCTTCAGAGCATGAAATATAATTACGTATGTTTCAGTGAGGATATATGTAACGACGACAACAAAGACAGGGTTGGAAACTTCTGCGTAAAATTATCCGGTCAGACAGACAAAAACATGGTGGAACACATAAGGAATTACAGTAAATGTGAAACTAAGCAAACACAATTGATCAGCCAAAGTGAAGGAGAACCTCGTTACTATCCAAAAAAAGTGGGATTTTGCATAATGGGCTTTCATCAAGAACGTAAATGCATCACAAAGTCTGAGGGGAAGGACGATTTGTTAATTTTTGATTGGGAAGGTGAGAACGGTAAAAAATATTGCGCTCCAAAATACGAGAAGATAGGATGGTTTGCTAAGGGTGGAGAATTTTAATAAATTCCATATTTCAATGGGATTTAATTTTTTTCAATATTTCGAAAATATTTTAACTATACCTACCTATATAAATAAATAAGTACGTAATATTATTTTACTTCAGTATTGTATGTAGTCATATCGTATAAGTATAATTTCAGTGGCTTGGCCAATTGAGAGACTGCTCCCTTCAAAGGAAACGCGGTTCTCTTTAATTTCTTAAAACTTATTTCATGTTAAATTTTTCAAAATCAAAAATACACAATTCATGAAAAAGAGCAAAAAAAGTTGAAGTTTCTCAATTTTTCTGAAATTACAATATTTGATGGATATCGACTTGAAACAAGTCCGGACATAATTTTTAGGCCCCTACCTCATCTCGGAGGAGGTTGTAAGTTCTCAAAAATGGCGTCATTCGGGTAAATTAAAAGAAAATTGAAAAAAGGGGAAAAATCTTCGACCATATATTTAATATAGACCGCTATTCCAATGGCAACTTTAACACGCGTTCTTGTGGAATAGAATCCTGGTTGAAAAATTATA
>FIZU01046350.1:0-12929 GCA_900064475.1 Pseudococcus longispinus
TACCAGTGATGAAAATATACCACTTGTAAATACCATTTGGTATACCAGTGATTACCAGCGGTTGTCAGTGATGTATCAGTGGTCATCAGTGGTTATCACTGGTATTTTTTCGCGTGGGCAAAGCAGATTTTGAAAAATTTTTCAAACAAAAGTTGTAGATTGAGATATCAGAAATAATTTCAGTTATTACAAAAATTTCGATTGGACCCCTCTCTCTTCTCTAATTTTGCATAATAAGTGCGTATGAAAATCTTCCAATGATTTACATTTATGCACTTTATTAAGCGTAATTGAAAGAAAGGGAGTGGTCTAATTGAAATTTTTCTAATGACCAAAATTATTTCTGATATCTTCATCTACAACTTTTGTCTGAAAAATTTTTCAATTGGGACCTTAGGTAGAGAGATTTTTTGGATAGAATTTGAACCCTCAAAAAAGCCCGTAGATATACAAAAAAATTAATAGTCACGAATAAAAAAAACTAATAATGACTATAGTATTTTTGACTTTTGGGTTTTGAGTTTTGACACTATTAGTACTACTAGTTACGAATAATGATTATTAGTGACTAGTAGTATTACTAGTGATTATAGTCACTATTAGTCACGATTAGTTTTTTTAACAAGTCATGAAGATTAATAGTGATTAATATTGATCACCATTTATGTGGTGACAGAGAGCACAATTGAGGGTGACAACACGACTTATCATGAAAGCTTATGTACTATTTGATGCAACAGTTTACCTGCGAGTACGAAACTATATCAATCAATTAATAGTTACTATTAATCATTACTAGTCACTATACATCGGTTAGTAGTTACTATTGGTCACTATTAGTCAATTAATAATAACTAATGTCTAAAAGTAATTAATGGTGATTATTAATATTTTTGTGTACGGGAGGAGAGCTTTAAAAAAATGACCCACTCGTTCATTGTTTTTTCGAATTGTCTTGTCAAATTACAATCAAATCGACTGTTTATAGAATTTATTTCCCCCCTCTTGGCTGTGCCCCAAGCCAAAGTTACATTCAAGATGTAACGTAGCACCGAGTAGTAGGTACAATTAAAGTTTGCAAGGGTGATTTTCTTACATACTATGCAAAATTGGAGAGAAGGGAAGGGTCCAATAAAAATTTTTTCAATGACCAAAATTATTTCTAATATTTCAATCTACAACTTTTGTTTGAAGAATTTTTCAGTTGAGGCTTTAGGTACAGAGATTTTTTGGATAATGGTTGGACCCACAAAAAAGGGAAGTCTCAAAAAAATTACGTACCCACTCATTGCTTTATGGAATTGTCTAGTCAAATTAGAATCGAATCGATTGTTTATAGAATTTATTTCTCCCCTCTTGGCTGCACCGTATATCAAAGTTACATCAAGTTAGTTGAAAATAGCACAATTTAAGTTCAAGGGTGGTTTTCATACATATTATGCGAAATTGAAGGGAAGGGAATGGTCCAATCGAAATTTTTGTAATGACCAAAATTATTTCTAAAACTGCAATCTATAACTTTTGTTTGAAAAATTTTTCAGATGCGGCCTTAGAAACAGAGATAAACCACTTTTAAGGAAAGGGGTGGGTCGTTGGAAAATGGGAGCCTTCAAAAAATGGAATACGGGCTAATTTTTTTCTTATACTTGAACTTCAAATTGAGATTCAGTCATGAAATTACTTTTAACAATGTAATCTGTTGGACGACTCCCCCCCCCATTGTGACTGTAACAATATTTTTTTTAGTTTTATTTTTCGTTTTTAATTGAGTTTTTACCCAAAATTTGAGGTAAAATTCGAAAAAAATGTTTTTTTCATACTTTTTACTCATAATTTGAAAGAAATTGCATTATTACGATACAGTATTGAATCAAATTGTTGTCCAAACAATTTTTCTACAATAAGGGCTGAATCAATATTTTTCCAAAAATCACAATTTTTAAATCAAAACCATGCATTTTTACCACTTTTTTCAACATTTTTTGAAAAATCCTCAAAATTATTTATAAGAGTCAGAAACCCTCAATTTTGAAAACGAATCCTCAAAGTTGGCAGCTCTGTTAGCCAGTGTTGAGTATCCACCAAAAAAAAAAAAAAACATTTGAAAACCATTGAAATTATAAATACTTGTTTAGGAAACGAAATAATAAAATATGCTGCCAAAAAATTTACCCAGGGAAGTTGAAGTATTTAAATAACGAGACCATAATCTTTAATAAGACTTTACTTTTATTTATAAAATACTCTTTATAAACATTGTACAATGTACATACAACACATGTACTGTGTATTGAATTCTCTCATACAGATATACGTAGAATTGTAAATACATCGAACGACTACGTCGATAAACGTTTCCAGAGTATATAAGAAAATCGAAAGTGACAAAAACAGGAAAATGGTTCATACCAAACGATTCGTAGTCGTACTCGTACTGGTATCATAATTATTACAATGCTGCTTGTATCTATAGAATTAAAGTGTAAATATACGTTGACTTATGTATTACGTACGTCACAAGTCACAATTGAAACATATGATGGGCTTTTGGCATCGATAAAACTCGAAAAAACGAAGGGGCGAACGTGAATACTCAAAATGTAGGTCAAAGGGAAGCGCTCATGAGAGGGGGTGCGGTTGAGGGCTAATGACCCGGCAACTATACACGTGTCGTGGACTCGGTTACACTATCCCACGTGTTTCGGTAACGTTCTCTTGGTTCTCGGTTCTCTCACAGCTTCTCTCATCCACTGTTACGTCACTTAGGTTCATACCAAATATAATGTGTACGGATGTATCTTGTAAATAGAAGTGATCTGTATGTACGTATGGTCTGAAGCCTATACCTAGATGGTATTAATCAACGTAGCGTCGTATTTTCATATACGAAGTGGTATTCAGCTTTTCCTTTCTTTTTTTTCTCTGTTTTCGAAGATTGATTCATCGTGGTGAAATACTAGAAAGAATAGATTTTGGGATGAGCTAACGCACACCCTACTCGTTATGGTTCGTGAATGAGGGTTTGGCTTACCCTCATACCTATGCTTCTTTAGGTGGATTCTTTTTTGAATTGTTTCACTCTCGATCATCGATTGAATACGTACCTTTTCCAAGGGAGAAATGTGTTCAAGAAACATGTCCCCTTCTTATCGATTCATCTACTTATCGTAGGTATTTTGTTGAATACACTGGATATACTTATTAGAAAAATTGTTTCGAAAACAGCAAAACTACATTGATGTTTTTTAAACGAAGGCATAAAGAAGAGGATCTGTTTATAAAGTAGAAAAAGGAGATAACAATGAAAATTACGATTTGACCTAATTCGACGAAAACATTATTATCGAAGAAATAACAACACGATGAAATTATTTTAATGTTGTGTTTTTTTTTATTCAGCCTTGGTAGCATTATCATTCGGAATACTTACCTAACTTACGAGTATATCGCTATTTTACTTTCGCTTGTGTTAAGCTCACTGGGTATCGTCCAAAACAAAAATCAAATAGGTAGATAATGTAGGTAAGCACTTTCACAGGTTATTTTCGTTTTCCAATAAAACCGACGGTAGGCCTAGTTACGTACAGCAACGAGTAGCTAATCCTGGAATTTTGTTGTGTACGTGTTTAAAAAATAATTTTTGATAGTACACGATGAAAGTTTCGTATTTAAATGGGTCACATTTTAAAACTGTTGTATTGATAATTATTTTCAGGGATTTATGAGTTTAATCGGAATAAGCCTCCTCCTCGTCCTCCTCCCACTCCTTATCATCGACATTAAAAAATCGTTTGAAATGGCATTATGTGTATTGTATTAATTATTAGGGTGGAGCGCGATAAAAAACATACCTCGGATTTTAACCTAATTCAAGGGGGTGGTTTATATTTGGTTGGGGATGAACCATAGAAAATTTTAGATTTCTAGCTCCAAGGGGAGCAGAGCTAGGGGGCCTCAAAGTGGTATGATTTTTGAAAAAAACACGGTTTTGCCACTTTTGGGTAATGCCACCTGCGTAGCATCTCGGACACACCCCAAAAAGTTGTGATCTGAGTTTCTACACTTTCCCAAGTCACTGACCTCAAAATTGGATACACCTTTTCTACCCTACCAGGGGATTGAAAAGTTGCAGATTGGTGCAAAATCTAGATTTTTGATTTGAAAATAAATAAAATACTCTTCGTTTAGAACGAAAATCGGACCTAAAGGCTCCTATTAAACCAAAAAAATTATTTCGATTACAAAAATTGAAAAATTTTCATTGCAGGGTGACCAACTTCTGATTTTTGTAAAAAATTGATTTTCACTACGAAAAATAACGAAATTTTAGTTTTTTTATAAAAATTGAAAGTTAGTCGTTAAAAAAATACATAAAAAATACAATTTTTTTAATTTTTCAAAAATTTCAAGCAAAATGATCACAACGTAGGTACTTTTACTCAACAAGACGATTTTCGTCGATTTTTCACTTTCATCTCTGTTTTTAGGGGGCACTGAAAAATTGCATTTTTGACATTTTTCAAGTTTTTTAAGGCACATCTTATGAAATGGTCTCAATACTTACACTTCGATTTTTTATATTTACCTCAATTTTCACTTTTCAGGAACATTCATTTTCTATATTATTTTCTTCATTTTTGATAGTTTTTGAAAAGTTCTCAAGGGTGTGATATTGAAAAATCGCCCTAAACGGGGTTTTGGCGTTGAAATATATGTGTTAAAACCATTTTATTTGTAAAAAAAAATCAATTTTTTTTTTAGATGTGTTTCGAAAAACATGAAAAATACCAAAAATCATCATTTTTCAATGTTCCCTAAAAACAGGGGAAAATGTGAAAAATCGCCGAAAATTGTCTTGTTGAGCAAAAGTATCTACGTTGTGACCGCATTTTGCTGAAAATTGTTGAAAATTTCTTTAAAATTGTATTTTTTTACTTTTTTAAATGTTTTTATAAGGGGTAGGGGGGGAGGGGCTTGCGGCACAACTTGAAGTTCAGTTAGGGAAAAAATAAAAAATATTAAATTATTCTCTCCATATCTGTTACCAATTTACGAGGGGGAGGGGGTTCCGAAAAAATTTCGAAAATATCCCAAATAAGGACCACCCTAATATGCACGTTTTAATTGGACTTTGGAATATTGCAAACATTATTTAATTATGTACGTCTAGGTACCTGGAAAATTGAACAAAATTTGGGGGAAATGGATGAAAATTTTAATAAAAGTTGTTTTTAAAATAAAATTTGTAAAAATCTTTGGAAAATTGGAAATACTAAAAAAATTGCGGAATTAAATTACATAAAAATTGATAAAAAAATTACCTATAATTTTTTTAATTTTCTTAACGAGTTAATTTACCTATTACAATCTTTAAAAAATCTTAAATGAACAATTTATCTAAAAGAACGGCGTACCGCTAACCTCCATAGACCCTGGGGTGGGGAGACAAACAATCGGGGGCCCAAAATTTTCAAAACAGCAAAAACCAAAAGTTGAAGCAATATGCACATTGAATGTTGCTAAAATTTCATATTTTGTTCATTGTTAATTTTTCAGCGAGGTATTTGATGGGACGTCCAGGGCGCTGAAAGGACAGTACCCCACCTTGAATAGGTACTAAAATGTTTGAAAAAATTAATAATTATAATATTTCAGATTTTGAATGCCTTTTTGGCAAAATTTTTCGTCATCGTTTTGCTCGAGCTCAATAAATTTATAGAATCATTTTTTCTCATCACCCCATCTCCCCTCTCCTGAATGACTCTCTGGCTACGATACTGTATTGTTCTTTCATTTATGGATTTAAATAAATATTATTAGTAGTAAAAATGTTAGGTAAGGGAAGGGAAGGGGTAAATTGATCTGAAATGCAATTCTATAAAATTTATTAAAAATCGTCAAATAGGTGCTATAAAATTTCATAAATTTATAAAAATATCTTGAAATGAGAATTATTTTTCCTTAATGGTAAAAACTGTTAAAATATACAAAAAATTGAGAAAATTTCCTAGTATTTTTAATATTTTTATGATAAGTATTTTTTTTTTTAAATAAAAAAATGAACAGTTTATGATATTTCAAAACCACGTTGACAGTAGTTTTCTGATCATTTTAAAATTTTTCAATGAAATAAAAATATGAAAATGGTAGGTGAACTTTTCTAAATTCTTATTAAATTGTAAAAATCAATATTTGTCAGAATTTATTTTTTATTTTAAAAAAGGTTCGAAATGCTGTGAGTAATTTTTCAACAAATTCAAAAAAAAAAAATTATCATAGCTCTGAGAATCAGAAACAAAAAACGTTAGGTACCAAACTTTTACCTAAAAAAAAAAATGAAAACTCAGAAAATGAATTTCATGTTTTTTTAAATATGGCAAAATAATAAAAAATAAAAAGTTATAGAAATGCCAAATATATTTTTCCAAGTTTACTAAATTGTAAAATATTAGGTAGGTATAAAATATCGAAAAGTTACATGAATAATAGGTAAATTTAATTTTCTCACTTTTCAACTTATTAAAATGATTAGACCTAAAAATTTTAAGCATTGTTTTAAAAAATGAAAAGATTTAAATAGGTGTCTGATATTTTGACAAAAAAGCTTATGTACTACCTAGCTTGTTAACTCTAAAACATCAACAAGATTTAAAAGTTTTTTCTGTGAAGGAAAATTTGCATATTTAAAAAAAAATTGCTGTAATGAAGTTTATTTCTGAATAATTTTAACTTAAATTAGAGATCAATTATGATTTCAGTTGTTCTCAAAAATTAATATCAGTTTTCAATTCTAAAGATTGATGATCCAAACTCTAAATTCTAATTCAAATATTTAAAAGCATAAATTAAGATGTATTTGTACAGAAATGATTGGGAGGGGAGGAGAGGGGAGGAGTACACCACTCCGATGACTCAAAAATTTCAATAAATTATGGAATTTTGAGCTTTGAACATTTTTTAGGGGAGAAAATTATTCAATAATTTTTACAAAATATAATTTTCAAAATTTTCCGTCGTTAAAAAATAAGGTGGGTTGTCTTTGTTTTTCTTTTTGGGAAATTTTTTTTTGGGGGGATGGTAAAAAAAGTCGTGGACTGACGTCAAAAACCCGTGAAAAATGTTGAGGCTCTGACTTGAACACCCATTTCACAAATGGGGTTCAAAATTTTTAAAAATTCAAAAAAACCGTGTTATATTTCTTAGCAATTTGACAACCCCTGATCCTCTGAAAAAGTAAAATAGTGTCGGGGTTTATCCTATGTGCATTTGGAGTGAAAATAGAACCCTTAGTACCGATCAACCCGCATACAATTGGTTTTTAAATTCAATTTCAAGATAACCTCAAAAAGACCATTTTGCCTATGTATAAAAATCATTTGAACACCCCTGAAAAAATCTTGAAAAATTTTTTTTACCCTTCTACGACAACAATACGACTAACTATCCACAAAAAATCAAAATTGTTTTTTTTTTGAATTTTTGAAAATCTCCAACTTTTCAAAAAAAAGCAAGAGACAACCTGGAACCCACCCTATTAAAAATCATTATTTTTTCACTTCAAAAGCATCTTTTTTGAAACCTTTTTAAAAAGCTGACTTGACTGTCTTTTTCTTTCTTTGCGAACGAATCCACAAAAATCAACCATCTTTTACTCATTACCTCCAAAAATGTGGAATTTTCGCCATCAAAATCCGACGAGATATGTTTTCACATCAAACAAAAACTAATTCGATTGCTTTCCAGAAAAGTATATTTTATATCAACATGAAAATACTTAACGAAGTGAAATCTTTGAAGTTTTCTCATACAGGTACGCCGTATTATAGTATTTATTTATGAAAACATCCCCAACAAGAAGATAGGCAGATACCTAGTTCATCCCCCGCACCGACGTTGTTGCGTTGCGAATTAATGGCAACGGTTTAGCAGTATTTTCATCGTCGTTATAAACCAGGTGAACCATAGTCTTCTTCATGGATTTTTCTTTGCGCAGGAGGAGTGAATTTTCAACTAGCTACAGGCCACCGCCATATTTACCTACCTGGCGTAGGTCTCTATATAAACCACACCGAACAACGAAGCCAACGCTATCGTCGATGCTTTCAACACCTTACGATACCTTTGCTTTACCATATCATAGTCGATGTACTTTGTTATTTCTTGACTAACTTTCTATCGTACCTATCCTAAGAATATACAAATTACCTACCAACCATATTTTTCATATTCGACTCGAAATACGAATATTTCTGTTTCGAATCTGTAAAATTTTAGGTACGTAGGAAATAATTCGACGAAAACTTATAATCACAATGTTTAAAAGTACAAGCTATGCAAGTTTCCATGCTGCAAGATCAACGACCTCGTACTCCACGTGTCAACCACCTCCAACACGTGCATCGGTACATAGATTTTGCTACGATGCGATGGGTCAACGAACTGAAATGTTTGTATTGGACCATCCCAAGGACGATCCTGTAGAGGCTTCCACGTGGATAGGGCAAGGCAAGCCACGTGTGTAAGCCGAAATACAATCCTACTTGAACCCGAACCATGTTCTTCCTAAAATGAGAGGTTAAAAGTTCGACAAACTTTGTTCCTATGTACATTGCCTTGTTTATTTCATTTAGGCTTACGCCTTTTCTTTACAATGTTACATTCTCACTTTAATTATCGATGCATTATGTTTTTATTCGTGTCGTCTCTGTTATCATCGGCACAAACCGTGCTTCGATAACCATTTTATGTCGAGGAGGACGGGGCTCACAAAATCAACCGCGGAATGGAATCGATTTTATATAATTATCTGGGGGGTTTCGATGGTCGCAAGTGGTGTTCATTCTGCATCGTATTGATCCATTTTGTTAGCTATCAATAAGCTACCTGAGTGCCCAAGATGTTTAAAATTTCACTGGGCTCGATTTGGATATTTTGTACCAACGATTTAAATAATTCGGCTTATTGGAAAAAAACTGGATAAATTTACTGTTTAGAAAAAGAAAAAAAAGCCAACGAATGAATAATTCGATAACGATTTTCGTTGTTGACCTAAAATGGCTTATCTAAATGCCTACAAATAACCACTGGATCGATTTTATTTCAAGCCTATCTAATCGCAACTGGCATAATTGTAAGTTTTAATTATCTAATTAAATCAAAAGAACGAATAAAAAGTGAAAATAGTTTTTAAAAGAGTAAAAATTGAAGATTTCCGAAGTACTAATTACTTGACAAAGAACTCAAACGTGGTATTAGACGATGAAAGGGTGTTCGTTAAATGTTTTCACTTTCAAAGGAAATATGTGGTGAAGAACTCTCTGGGTTTTCAATTACGTATGAAGTGAACATGTTTACCTGAAGATATATAACAAAGATGTTTTCCAACAGAAGGTTTCTACATACAAACATATGTTTTTATGGGCTTTTATTTATTTATTTATTTAATGCTTCCGGAATACATTAGCCTATTTGCATGTCGTTGAGCATTTCACCGAACGTATCGTCAAGTAGGTATAGGCCTATTATTATTCATTTACTGAATATTTCAAGAGATGTTTTTTATTTATAAGTATTTTATTAGGTCTACCTGGTGCTACATTTTGTGTGTTTATTTGTAGGTGATTTTGGAGATATTTTTGTGTTTTTTTCTCTAATTTTGGAAATTCCAATTTTCATTTTGAAATATTTACGTGTGAATTTTTAGGAAAATTTTGTTCAATATTTTTTATTTCAGTTTCATTATCTATTTTATTTATGTGAAAGTGCTGCGATTTTTTTTTTGAAAATTGATTCAATTTCGCAATTAATAAAATGACGGAGAAGAGGGGATGATATTTTGAAAAATTGAAATACTCGAACAAAATTGGTAGGAAGGCATTTTGAATTTGAATTTATATTAAAATGAAATATAAAAAATTTGATTTAATGAAAAACCTAGCAAAATGATTCAGATTTTAGAAAGATGATAATGTACGTACTTATTCAATGGCTCGATGAATTATTTTTGCTGAGGGGAGGGGGTCTGGCTGGAAGCGATTAAATTTCAACTCCAATTTTTCAAAAAATTACTAACTAAGAGGAGGTAACATTTTTAATCTTTACCTAATACTTCAAATTTCAAACCAAAAGTTTCAATAATTTGAAATTGAGAAATATTTTTGAAAAATAACCTTAGCTGAAAACACTAAGATACTTTTGAAACTTGAATTTGTGTTCTTTTAATAATGTGAAGTCTCAAGTCACCACTTTTAAGGGCTTTTCAAAAATATTTTTAAATTTTTCAGAAATTAATATTAATCACTTTTTTGACCTGAACGTTGATAAATCCAAAATTAGCATCTTTCTAAAAATTTACCAAAAAAAATTTCTTGAAAAATATTATTATTTTGAGATACCTACTTCGCTATTTCGCTTTTTTTTTTTGATAAAAATAAAAATTCTAAAAAATTAATTTCAACGACTGAATAGATAGGTATGTTTTTTTATTTTTTTTATTCTATTTCCTGAGTAACCATGCAAGTACTTGAAATTACCTTTGGCATTTTTATTTCAAATTCAGTTTTATTTCATTTGTGACTTTTTCGAAATATCATAAGAACAAAATATTAAACAAATGAAAAAAATCTAATTGAAAAATAACAGCAAAAAAAAATAAATCGTATTTTTAAATAAGATACCTAACTTTTCTTTTAAATACCAAAAGAAATATAGTTTGATAAATAAAAAAACATATACAGGGTGTTCCAGTTAAGAGTGATCGCCTTTCAACTGGTAAGTAGGAAATCCATCCTGAGCCCAAATAGATATGTTTGCCTACCTTTGGAATTGAAGGGGCAAAGTTATGCTCATTCCATTTTTTTCCATCTTGCTCGAATCAAAAGTTATACGTAATTAAATTCAAGAAAAACATATAAAAATGACTTTTCTTCCTGAAATTTTTTTTTTCAAAATAATTACCTATTTTTGTCTTTTTCTTAAAATTTATCATCTATAACTTTTGATTCGAACAAGATAGAAAATTGTGGTTTGCATAAGTGGAAGGAGCACTCTTTTTCACACAAATTTAGTTCGTAATAATGGTAGGTTAACGTGAGAAATTTTTTTAAATTTCAATAAAATTGTGAAAAAAATTTTCCGTTTCGGTTTCCTGATCAACTAATCCAAAAACTTTTTTCGTTAAAAAAAACTAGAATGAATGCTCCTTCGAATGCCGGAAACCGCAACCCTCTACCTATCATTGTAAAATTTTTATGACGAATCAAAAATAATGATCAATATTTCAAAAAAACAAATCGAATGAGCATAACTTTGCCCCTTCAATTCCAAGGGTAGGCAAACATATCTACTTGTGCTCAAGATGGGTTGCCTACTTACCACTTGGAAGGCGATCACTCTTGACTGGGACACCCTGTATAATGATTTCACAAATTTCTTGTTGAAATATATCAAGTTGAAAAATTAAAAAGTTCGATACTTTTTGGAGACTGACGACTGTTTGTTGCAGAACCAGGAACTTAATTCATAATTCGACATCTTCCCCTTCCTCTTTTCACCCTCTCCCAAAAAAAAAGAAAAAATTTTGGATTTTGGTGGATGCTTCAATTCATTTTAGCTAGTGATGAAAATCGAAATCATTTCAGTTTCAGGTTCGATTTTTTGTTTTAGTTTCAGTTTCCAGTTTTAGTTTTCGAATTTTTAACTTGAAATTGGACTTGAAATATTAATGTTTTAACCTTTCTTTTTCTATTATAAATAATGTAATATAATTTAAGGGTGGGGGGCTCAACTTGAAATATCAATTTCCATTCAAAAACATTTCAGTTTCAGTTAATTTCGATTTTTTTTAGTTTCAGTTTTTCCATCACTGTTTTAAACCAATTTCTCAAAAAAAAAAAAAAAAACTGATACAAGATATTTGAAAACAAAATATTTATCTTTACAAAAATACAATTAAATTGATGTCTTATTTTTAAAATTTTCCTACAACTATTGCTCTTTCTGATTACTTACACCCCCCCCCCCCCCCCCCCCCCCCCCCGTCCCCAATGACTTATAGAAATGTCACTGCTGGTGTTTATACTAAAATTTACTGTAAAAATATCATCGATTGAGGGAAAAATTAAAAAACTGACTCAAAAATGAATAATGACCTCTCATAGAAACTTTTAGTGAAGACTTATCAATTCGGAAAATTTTCTTAGCCCAATAAGCAAATAAAGAATCACATTGATATTGATAACTAGACAAAAATCTACTCAATTTACGAGTTCCGAAGAAGACAGCTGAGTAACTTTTCGATTACGTAACTTCGTTGCGTCAGATAAAAAAATAATTCCTTCGTGATCAGAATGGAAACAGATTTTGAAAATTAGTTCGACTACAATAACCGGTTGATTACTTTCAATCAAGGTTGTATATTCGAGATGGTTACGGTTTAATTTTTCAAAGTTAAGGTGAACGTGAAGTTTTTCATTTCCTTAGCTATATCCATGATGAAATCTGAGAACCAATTCTACTCGTAGCTTAGGCTACGTAACCAAATCTCTGTAATTCTGTTCGAATAATTGAATATTAAACGAGTCTTTTAGACCTACATTAATCAATCTTAATAGAATAGAAATTAAGGGGTAAAGTTAGGTTGGTAAAATGAAGGAAGGTTAAATAGAAAGACAATTGTTGTAAAATACTTAGGCTACCACAAAATCAACCGTCGTGTACATGTAGTATGGTGGCATGCACACGTAATACTTCACCTCCTCCTGCCTTATCCGAGCTGTTTTTTTTGGCAGCGTTAGTAGGTTTACATAGCTCGATTGATTAAGGAAAACCATTAATCGTATTGTTACAAGATACTGTACAAGTTCTAAGCAAGCTACCCTAGTAGCCACATCCAGCTAATAGCTGTTCATTATATTTCTTCCTCAGCCACA